>JAYDZE010410020.1:0-16792 GCA_034509125.1 Monilaria moniliformis | reverse complement strand
TAGAACGGGCAGCTCGGTTCTGCGTCCCGAAGAGGTTCCCAAGGTTTTGCATTATTTCAGTGGCTGTCTGCATTGCCCGATGCTGATGTTGAAGTACATTTGACATTGAAGCCATCATGTAGCACTTAGCCATCTCATTGGCTTTGCGTCACTTGTTAAATGCATCCTTAACCGCATTCAATGCATTGTTGGTAGGTATAGGAGGACTAGGCGTGTCCAAAACAAACTTAATGTTATCGGCAATTAAAACGATGTCCAAATTCCGGTTCCAGTCTACAAAATTTTGACCCTCGAGTTTGTTTTCTTTAAGGATTGAACGACATTTTGAAAATAGACTGAGAAGAAATAAAACTTATTGTCACAAACATGCTTGAGACACCTAGGTGTATCTTTTGTGTGGACAAATTCCAACCTTGAGTCTTCTAGTTTGTTCCCGACTCCTAGGTGTATCTTTTGTGTGGACAAAATTTGAGACACCTAATAAAACTAGAGATGGAAGACAAAAAATCACTCTTGGAGTGAGAGAGAGGGGCGCCGTTTTTATGAATGAGGAGGAGATTTTGTCTTCTCTTCTCTTCTACTCATAAGAGTATTCATGGGCCAAACTAGGGATCCAAGGAGAATTGGATTAGGCCTCACCTAATGCACTTCTCTTAATTAAATCAAGCCCACATATAATTAAAGTCCAATTGGAATATTAATTTATACCATTATAAGATTAATATTGCCTTACCCGTCCAATTCCAAATTACGAGCTAGGTTCCTTTTTAGTTAATTTAATTCCCGTGTTTAAGATTTCAATATCCATTAATTAATTTAAACTTGCTGCTGGTTTTAATTAATTAACATCATTTTGCAAGAGTGCTCTAGTTCAAAATTATTTATTTATTATACTTTGGAATAAATTCCAAGCCGGCCGGGGTTCTGTATAATAAAATCTTTTATTGAACTCCTCTTGGGGATATAATCAACCCGGGCTCTCTCGGGACACGATTAAATGTAATAGCAATCCTAGCACCCTCTAGTCACTAATCATCACTGCCCAAAACACCAGGATTCTTGGGTTGCGAAAAAACCCACACCTTTCAATGAATCAAAGCAGTGGGTAACTAGTGACGTATGTTCAATGCTAAATACAAAGCTTAAGAAATAAAAATCAACGAGACCTCGTCTTTCAGTAATCAGCAAGAAAGACTTATCTCACACGAATCCATTCAGTGCTATACCACACCAGTGTCTTCTGTTCGCCAAAGGTTAGCAAACACTTGGTCTGACACTGCAGCCTTTCACGATAGGTGGTCTAAGTCTATCTAGGCTGTGCAATAGATTTTCTTTTGCAAGAAAGCCGGCTGATGTAACCTTTAGTGACCGTGGTCACTACTCAGCCAATAATGCAAAAGACCTAGACCTTATTTGCTTAATCAATTAATTTATAAAATCAAATGAAAAATAAATACATATGACAAAATAATATTCTTCTCATTGATGGGAAATAAGGTTTACAAAATATAAAGCAGCTCGAAGCTTGTTTTTCAGTATATACCTTAACAAATTTTGCTACTAACTAGTTGATCATCTTGCCATTATGCTTCACTCGGGGATAAGTGTGAAAGTGTTTGGTGCCTCACTCGAAATGCATTGGGACGTATATATTCTCATCCTCGAAAAATCTTGCATCATCTACCATAGGCTTGCTTAAGTTCTAACCTCTCATCTACTATGTTTTGAATGAAGATTTAGAATCAGATAGGTCTTTTTGATGAGTTATAATGTTGGCTCTTTGGTCAGGGTAGGATAGTTTGGCTGAGTGAGGTTACATCTTCAAATTTCAATCTAGCTTTCACGACTATACATCAATAATCAGCATACTGCCTTCAAACATTTAGATTTTGTCTACATTACTTTCATTCTTTTGCTTATCATAACCCTCTATTCTTTTTTAATAGTTAGACTTTGTCTAACAAGTTTCTTTTTTTCTTTTTTATATCACTTCATCGCATCATCCACTTTTCCTTCGACAACTTTATCTTGCGTTCAAGCACACTACTCCATATTTCTCCTTCATAACTAGATTGTTTGTTCATCAGTCAAAGCATAATGCTTTAATGGAGTTCAAGAAGTAGAAAGTGTTTACCAGTTACCATTGGCTAATCAAATAAAAGGTTTTAAGGCTCAACCATGGCTAACTAGGATAGTTATGAGTGGAGGTTTAAAGAAAAGGGATAGAAAATGGCTTAAAAAGAAAGATGGTCTATCGTTATTTTCTATTTCTTAATTCACTATGTACATTCAAGAAGGAGTTAAGCAAATTCTATAGATGAATACCATGTATTCGAGCAAATACTCATGAAGGAAAGTAAAGCTCAACTCTCACTAGGTTATAGCATAATGCAAGATGAATTAGCAATTCACTACTTGTGTATCTCATTCTTGAATTACTACACACTAAGTTGCAAGAATAATTAAAATTCCAAACAAAATCATCACAAGCAAGTCGTGGTTAAATTATTTCATAATATCAATCCAGTACAAAGCCACAAATAAATCCTACCAATACAATAACATACCAAACTATGACAAACTTACTAGAAAATAAACTAAAACAAACTAAAAACAACAAGGCATCAGACACACAAGATGAAAAACAGAATGGATAGAAGCAAAGAAAACCACCTTAGCACCCTCCAAACTTAGACAATGCAAGGCAAATAATAAGTTTGAAAAAGAAATTTGTGTTTGGTGATGAACCTTCACTCATGAGGGGGAGGCGGGAAATACGGGTTCCAGGAGTTGAATCGGTCATACATGCTTGTGATCATGTTCTCGAGCCGGTCCATCCTTTTATTCGAGCTGTTTTGGTAGCCTTCGAAGATGTCCAACTGGTTGTTGATGTGGTTGAAATTTTGATTCATTGTGGACTCAAAATGATCCAACCTTTGATTGATGGAGACATCATCTACCTCTATTTTCGGTTGTCAGCGTCGTCTCTACCATCTGTGGGCTGGTCCAGCTTTATCAGGATTGGCATAAGGAGCCATTACTGTAGCGGCGATGGCTCGGATTTGGACTGTGGCATCACGAACGGCACATGAGGGTGGAAACGTGGATGGGACCATGGTAAACGTGAAGGGTTATTGGCCACAATGTGCCTATGCACGTCCTCGTCCATTCTCCAATTTGTTTGGTACTGCCACCCGTTGACATACGTGTTGACCAAATCTGGGAATGGGAAGTGATCGGTCCTCTTTTGGAGAAAGTAGCCTTGAAGCGGGTTGTCCACATTAAAGAACTTGACTTGTTTCAATACTTCTAAAGTCAAGTATTTCTCTCTCGTATCTGGTATGAAGTCTTCAATATCTATCCCACAGTCGAGGGCTAGAGAGGTGATGATGCCAGTATAGTAGAGAGTACCCGATGTCTTCCGTGCTTGCCGTTCGAGATGTTTGATAATGAAGTGCCCCATGTTGAGATAATGTCCATTCAAAAGGTTCCACAGAATGAACACTTCGTCACTTTGAATGTTGTCCACTTCAAAACGAGCCAATGATAAGTAGTGACACGCCTTTTGTAGAAATCGGAGGATTGGATTTCTAATTTGAGAGGCTTTGGCACGAGCGCCATTGAATCTCACGTGAACGCCTTCAGGTGGGGTGATAGCACTCAAAAATGCATCCCGATCATAGCCCTTGGGTACCTCGGGTTTTTTGAATTCGGCGATGGACAAATCAAAGTCGTTGTTCTAGAGGTGAAACGTGATGGACTCCACGCGATAGTCCTCCATGCGCACATGTAGATTGCTAAGGAAATCTAACGTGTGTCGGCGAAATGAGTCATGTTTCCATCGGAACAATGTGGCGAGGTCTCCTACCGTGTAAAACTCCCAAAAACACTCTCGGATGCCAAGGTTGTGTAACACTTGGTCATCTGGTATCCGGGATGGTTGGACCGGTAGACGAAGGAGGGCATCCAAACGAGCCCGTTGCTCTGAGGTCTTTAGTTGAACGCCGAAGAACCTCAGATTGGATGGAGTGACCATTTGGCGTACCTAACCTGAAAACGAAAAGAAATAAGGCTACCACATAACTAGGGACAAATAAAGAACATAACCTAAACCTTTTGGATTATTGTCTAGTATCTACCCCCCATCATGTATGCAATTATCCTCCAAAAGAGCAAGAGCATAAAAATAAAGCCACATATACATATAGCTCAATGATTGTTAAAGCAAAGTAATCACCTACACATTGCCCAACTTAATAGTATCAAATAGGAAGCAAAGCACCACTCCCCACTTGCATTGGTAAACTTAACCCAGAACACAACCATAGCAAAGAAGAAATCAAGCATTATGTCGGAAAATAAAGGTTATCAATCTCCTACAATTCATGCATAGTAAGTGTTCGATGAAATGCCCCAACCAATTTGCAAACATTTAACACATCATGTGAATATATCTAACCACTACACCACTCAACCAACGATTATAAGCAATGAACTATAAGAGGGAGAAGAAGTAACCATACATTTGAGATAGAATTGAGAAGAATGAAGAGCTTCTCCTACCTTCATGTTTGAACCCAAATGGAGCAAAATTTGGAAAATAAATGAAACAATTGGTGCAATTGATGGAGTAGTGTGTGATTTTGAGTGTAATGTGTGTGTTTCTGGGGGGAATGTGGAAGAAATTGAGAGCAATTAAAAATGGGAGAGTGGGGAGTGTGTGGTTAGAGCTTGAGAGAGGGGGAAATGGGGGAAAGTGAGGGAGGGACGTGGGCATGTGGCAGTTTTGAAACGGGCGCTCGTGTCTCGCACCCGGCCCGGTGAGTTTGTGTATATCATCCACCCAGCTGGGTCAAAGTTTCTAACCCTGAACTGCCGCGCACCTGCCCGTGTGACGGGTGGCATAGAATTAGGGTCTTTAAGCACAAAGTATACCTCGAGTGGCCACTACTCAACAAGCGGTGGCAAAGGGTCCGCGGGGAGAGCGAGGGAGGAGCTTCTAGTTGAGTCGGGTCCGTTCGGTCGGAACAAAGGCGGCGAAGAGAAAGGGGAAGGCACCGGCCTTGAGCATTATCGCAGCTCCATCACTTAACCCGAAGACATTGAATGCAACCAACATAGGCCTCGTCTACAACATGTTGCTCAAAGCATATATCAAAGATACAAGTGTTATGACTCCTCAACAATTGTAGGTGCACTTGAGAATGATCGAAAATCTCTAGATGGATTTGAATATGTTGCTGAAGGATTAGTATTTTTATTTATTTGATTTTCAATTTTTAATTATGTAATTTTAGGATTTTAATTATGTAATTTTTTATTTTAATGATTCGCATTTTTATTTATATAAATAATTCAACTTAATTAGAATATATAAGAAATGTAAGAATAAAAAATGAATAAAAAATTAAAAGATGGGACCCGTGAATAGTCCAAGGGAAGGTATGGTGAATGGATATGGATGTAAGTGTTATTTCTTAAGGAAAAGATGGGGTAAAAAGTGGTGTGAGACCCATGAACAGTTGATGAATAGTTGAAGAGAATGGGCGGTCAATGGACAATGTTGTGGATTATGTTTGATGGCATGGAGCATAGTCAGTGTGGATATGCAACTCCGACACATAATAATATAGATAGAAGATTGATTACAAAAATGGTCCATGGACAATTGGGTTCTCACTTTTGCAGTCTCTCACGAATTTTATTAGCAATGATAGTCCCTGGACAATGAGGGTAATACCGTTTGAGGTCCTTTTTGTATTATTTGGACAAAAATATCATTTTTGTCTTTTTCTTTAGTCTCTTCTCTTTTACACACTTCTCTCTCTTTTTTCTCTCTCATCCCTCATCTCGCTTTTCTTTCTCTCTCTCTGCACACTATCTCTTTCTTTTGTATTCTCTTTCTATCTCCATCGTCCAAGGAGTATCATTGCTAATAAAATTAATGAGAAAAGTGAGAACTAAAGTATCCAAAAACTATTTTTGTTGTTCACACTAAATAGAAAACAAATACTCATCAACAAAATTGATCATTATTGAAACTCAATATATAATCAAAAAATAAATCGTAAAATACATAATTATATGCCTAAAAATTACTCATATTTGAAAAAGCATTAAAATCTTAAAATAGACAAATTAAACTAATTATAATATTGATGTTTTGCAACCCTCAACTTTAATGCTATGTTCGGTATAAATATATTTGAACCACATGTCATCCCATGATGTCAGCGTTTTATATTCCAATGACTCTTGAGCTAATTGTTTTTGTATATGTTAAATAAATTATTTCTTCATTTACCTGTGATTTCTAATAACAATCTCTCTTCAACACAAAGCCCCAATTTCAAGGTCTAGGCAACCCATCAAACTTTGTGTTCATTCACTTCATATGACATGAAAAAAAGTAGAATCATAAAATCCAAATTAAAGAAAATAAAATTATTTTTTTAGAAATAAATAAATAAAATCTCTAAATTAGGTTGAATAATTATCATAATGATGCAAATTTTAACTCAAAAGTCGCTGAAAATGGCGCGAAACACTTATTCACTAATTTATTTACCACATGGCGAGTGTACAAATGCTCTTAAAGTGAAAGACAAAAATATCTAAAATGGGATAGCAAAAGTAAAATATATCCACTAATATAAAAAAGTAAGTAGTATCCACACTTACAATTTTGCCCTTGTATTTCATAACTTAGAATGCTCTCAGTTGCGAAGTAGTTATTTTTTATAATAATTCACAACTAGAATACTCTTGATTGTGAATTAAATTTTTTTTGCTTTCAATTCACAACAATGAGTACTCTTAGTTATGAAATATTATTTTTTGGCTATAATTCACAACTCCGAATACTCTTAGTTGTGAATAAAATCAATAATTCACAACCTAGCCTATAATCAGTTGTCGCTGATGATAAAAATACGGCTAACTCAAATCTAGTAATAGACTAGTTGTGGATTAGGCTTTTTTGTTTTACAATTGACAACCAAGAATTTATTAGATTGTGAATTATACGGTTTAGTCTATATTCACAATTAACCTATTTCGAGTTGTGAATTTGGTTGCGAGTTTAAAATTAGTTGTCAATTTAAAAACATCAACAATATAAACACCAGAAAACTCTTCATTCCAACACCCTAATCAAGGTTCAAACTTTAATGTATAGCTCGCACATTACAAATCTTTCTTCGGTGGTGACGGCTACGTATATTATAGACAGCGGCTGCTACTCAGAGTACGGCATCGGCGGTGTATACCATAGCGCACGACTGTTACTTAGAGTACGACAGACTTCTCTATATTTATTATACTCCGATGATGAGATTTTCGGTCATTTTCTTCATGTAAATCATCTCTTCAACATTTGTGTTTTTAGATCTAGAATGTTACGAATTTGGTAAATTGGAACCACACGTACCGAAGTAGCACACTTATGTCCCTAAATTGCTTTCTCATTTTTGGTAAACATCGTTCGAATTTACCAAATTTGGACTATGTGTACCGAAGTTCTGCACCCTACGTGTGGTTCGAATGTATAATTCAAACCACACGTACCAAAATAAATCGCATTTCAAATTGCTATCATTATTGCCCACGAATGGGTATTGTAACAATCGTCGTTTTTCAATGACTAATACGTGTTGTTAACTAATACGTCGCGACTAAGGATATAAAATCAAGAATTAGTTCGCTATCTTGGAAACTAAAGTAGAAAACATTATAATTTTTATAGTCATTCTTAATTGCGAAATGAAAGGATGAAACAATAAATATTATATAGTTTGCCAAATGAAAACATACAACGAGGCAAGAAGGAATAAATTTACAACAGGAAATATACATCAAAATAAAAGTTAAAGTACACTTGTTTAATTTTCATGAGTGAAACTAAATAAGAAACTAGATTTCGGACAATCGCCATGCATCCCGATTGAACCTCAAATTTTCCACTTAGGAATCCCTACAAAACCAAAGGAAAAGCAAGAAAATGGTTAGATTATCTCACATACTTATCCCCAAATAATACACTAATTAAAAGATAATGAGGGGACAAAAAAGCAAATAGTGTACACATTAACAAATAGTACCAAATAGTTCACATCAATAGTGTCAAATAGTATTCATCAAATCCAAGCTTTAGAAGTGGGATTTAAGTGACGAAAGAAACGTGATGTTGGAACAAAAAATCCTTAACAATCATTTTCTCAAATAGTATCCAAAAAAAAATTTATAATCACTTCAACCTTTGGAGACAATGATTTTAGTGACGTAGGTAACTTGATATCACAAGTAAAATCTTGACAATATACTCCAAATAGCAAGATTCATCTAGCAGCATATCCAAAGAAGTACAAGTGACGTCTAGTTCCCTCACGTCCAACATCACTAACACCAAATAAATGAGTCACTTATATACCATAGTCACCACCTTCTAACGTATCTAACATCCCAAAATTCACAAGCACAAAACATACACATTTTCACAACGAAGGCGAGGGACCTTGAGAATAATCGATGTTTCGAAACTCTGATCAATCAAGATGTGATTCCCAACCTTTTTCACAAAAGTATAAGCATTATATAGCATGAAAGTGAATTTAGGGGCTGCCCAAACATCTTCAACAACATGACATGCATAAAACATCAATGTCACACCACAAAAGCTCAACTTTTCAACCAAAAATGCACGTATAACTTCAACGAAACATAGAAATATAGCTAACAAATATATATACACGAAATCAAAATTTAATAAGTTGAGCCACACTTATCTTTAAAACGAGGCGACAAGGGGCTGCCTTCGACTCCGTTGATGACTCGCACACCGACGAGCCGACGACGTCAAGGCAACCCCGGGGAGAAAGGAATGAGGTGAAGGGCTGCCCGCACACGGACAGCCCCTCAATAGAGCCACGACTGGCAGCTGGCGGCGGCCGACGAGGAGCGACGGCGACGGCAGCTGCCGGTGGGCGGCGCAACGGCGGCAGCGGTAAAGGGTTCGCCTGAAAAACAGAAAATAGGGAAAATGTTAGTATTTTCACGACAAAACAAACAAAAATATGAAGATGGGAAGGGAGAAGCTTACCGGCGGCGCACTGGCGACGACGGAAACACAGAAGCGGCGCACTGCGGAAGCCAGAAAAAGAACGACAAGGCGGAGGAAGGACAGATCCGCCCTCCCCCATCACACGCACGATCATAAACGATGAGTGGAGGCGCGGCGGACGGCGGCGGCGGCAATGCCGATAGAGATAAAGAGAAAGAGAATGAGAATGAGAATGAGAGGGAGAGGTGAGTGAATCGAGAGGAGATGAGAAGGAGTCGCCGTTGTTGACGGAGGTAGTGGTGGCGTGGATAAATGGCAGCGGAGAGAGAGATGCTAGATAGAGAGGGAGAATAGAGAGACCCGAGAAAGAAAAACAGAAAGGAGTGTCGACGAAGGAGGAGATGAACGATGGCGGCGCCGGCTGCGGTGGCAGTGGCAGTGGCGGCAGCGCCGCGAGAAGAAGAAAATGGAGAATTAGAGAAACGAGAAAGGGAAAGAGAAAGAGAGAGGGAAGGGATATGGAGAAAGATGGTGGAGAGAAAGGGAGCGGCGACGGAGTCGGCGGGCGGCGACGGCTGACAGCTTGCGGCTGGCGGCGGCGGTGGCGTCGTTGCATGAAGGTGGCGGCGGCGGTAGGAAGGTGATGGAGAATAAGAAAGGATATGAGGGAAAAAGAGAGAGAGATTAGATTAGGGCTAGTTTGTAAGTGTGTGTGAATGAGAGTGGGTGTGTGAGTAAAAGGGTGTAAACCCTAGAACCGGTTCATGTTAAATAGAACCGGACCGGTTCACTAAAGCTAATGGACCAAAATTTTGGGCTTGAGGCTTTAATTCATGGGCCTGCAAGAATCGGGCAAGGAATGGATGATTGGGCTTGAATTTATCTAGGTTGGGCCTAATTAATTAAATATTATGGGCTCCAATTAAATTAAGAATTGGTTTGGATAATGGGCAAATTTAATATTTGGACTAATGGAGTTGTACTGATTTAATTAATTGGGTTAAGTGCCCGTTAATTATTTAGTAACTTAATTATCTTACTTAGGGCATGATTAAAATAATCATCTCTTAATTAATTTTTGAAAAGAAAAATTAATTAGAAGGTTAGAATAAATTAATCTAAGGATTAATTCATAAGAAATTAAATCATGTGACTTATGAAAGATCCTTAACATAATTAATTAATCTTCGAATTAATTTTAAGTAATTAAATTATCTGATTTAATTACTCTAAAGGAATTAAGATTTCCTTAAATCAAGAGAGTTGAGAATAAACGAATTCTTGCTCAGGAATGACACAAAAATTATTATCGCCAAATAGATTAAATTCGCGAGATAAGAATTTCCCAAATAAATATACTAAGGAAACGAGACGTAGAAGACGTACTCTAGTAAAACACGTGCATATCACGCAATTATAGAAATTATTATCTTAAGCTAAAATATAGCTTACCTTATATCAAAGGGCAATCGCAAGAAGAGAGACGATTCAACTACAGGAATACTTTTCCAAGTCAATGAGCAAATCGAGGTGGGCTTTCCAGTCAAACTATGGGATTTAATATACTCAAATATTAAATGCATGCAAGAAAGTTATGAGCTTGATTTCTATTTCAAAACCCGAACTCAGATTCGCGAATTCAAAGTTATTGTCATGTCAAAATAATATTGTTTTATAAGAATGCCTATTTGTTGGCTATGCCAAATATTATGAAATCGAATTTGGGTCCCAGAAAGGGTAGCATTTCTCCTCGGACTAGCGTGCACAAGGAGACCGTGAGTCATCGAGCGGGTTGGCCGGTCCAGTGACTGTGGAAGGTGACCACCTTCCCGACACAAGTAAGTATAGTGACCACCTTCCCGGCACAAGTAAGTATGGTGACCACCTTCCCGGCACAAGTAAGTATGGTGACCATCTTCCCGGCACAAGTAAGTATGGTGACCGTGGGAGGTGGCCACCTATTCGGTACATTATGATCAGATATGGCTTATGAAGAATAGAACTTAAATTGCGCAATCGAACTTTAAGATCAAAAAGATTTAATAAACTCAGGCCTTTTAAGACAAAACCATTGTGCTTTACTGTGGTGGTGTGACAATATTTTCAAATTTATGTATGTATATTTTAACATGTTTTCACTGAGTATTGTTGTACTCAGCCATGCATATATTTCTAAATGTGCAGGTTGAGTCGTGAATTAGGAGGTGGGTGTTCTGAACAAGTCCCGAGAATGTTCTTTGTTAGAATAAGACTCTCAGAGGTGCATGCCTTCACATATGTATGAATGTTGGATTCGATCCTTCATAAGACACATATAATCCTATTATTAAGAGACGTCAGTTGATATTCGTAAAATGTATATTGATTTTCTACCTCCCTTCTAATCCCGCTTCTTAATCCCCACCCCCAGTCATGATCATCGAATTTTATTATCCTTAATAAAGTACGGCCGTGACAGGTATGGATTAATAACATATACAATGGTGGACGAATAGAGTTTATGCCTATATCGTTGAGTGATATAACATATGCTAATTTATTAAGTGAAATTGAATTGTTTTTAGTGAAAGATAAAATTATGTAAGTGTATGAGATAGATGCATTAGTGAAGTCCTCATCACGTGAAATTATGAGAATGAAAATCACAAATGATTTTGAGTTGTCTTATTTGATGGATTTGAGGGAATTGCCTATCTTACATGTTACTATTTCACTTAGAAATAGTGAATATGCACCTGTCGTCAACCATCATATAAAGCATGGAGGTTTCATAAACTTGGTAGATGCTCATAATACATATGCATTACTTCAACCACATGGGGAGAGTGCAACAATTTTAAGAAATGTGAATGTGCAAAATGAGAGCGATGGTCACTTGAATGATATTAATTTGAATGATGATGATAGGGAACCACATGATTTTAGTCATGATTTGGGTGATGATGATAGAGAAAACCACGCAGCTGGATATTATCGATGACATCAACGAGGTAATTGTCATAATACATGCCCTGTAGTTTTACGTATTACGTCAGAAAAAGTTTGTAGCAATGGACCTGGTGTTATTAGATCTTGTAGACAGAAACGATGTGGCCTTTGTGGTGTGGTTGCGCATAATCGATTAACATGTAAGGAGAGTGACATGATTTCTTGATAATTAATTAATTTCCGACTATGTTTTGTTTAAGTGTTTAATTAAGACTCAGGTACGCATGGTTTGAATTTGGAAAATTCAAACCATGCTGATCGATCTTGTTTTTAGAGGGTCAATTAACAGTAATACGAGCTGAAATTTAGAGTAATAACACAAGGATTTAACGTGGTTCGATCGTTAATTAGATCTACGTCCACAGCTCAAAGCGTAAGAGTTTATTTGCAACTTTCGTGTGTTACAATTCTCTCAAGGCTCTTAAGACTGTGTGTAATAAATGCTCTGCCTCTAGTCCCCATTTATAGAGTTTACATGGGTTTAAATGTGGGCTTTACTCGGGGGCCGAGCTGCTGGGCCTTCCTTGGGGGTCGAGCTTCTAGTGGGCCGAGCTCCTAGTGGGCCGAGCTTTACTACAAGGCCCATTTACGTTGGGCCTTATAGCTTGGGCCGTATCCTATCAGTAATATATACTGTATATATAAGTACTTGGCATATTTTACAGTAATATATCATGAATATGTCAACAACTTAATTGCTTCTACTTTCTCCAAGAAGGGGATTAAGAAATTCTGATGTATGATCACAGAATATCTTGTGTTTTTAGCTAAGATTACAGTAAAATGATCTTGCGAAATTCTTTGCTATCCGAATCGAAATTTGACATAATATAGTAGCTAGATCGAGTTCGAGGTCGTGGTCTAATGGATGTATGGTGGTAGACCTAAAGTTCATATATGACAAAGATCACTCATAAATAGGATGAATAAAAACTTCAAGTTGTCTGATCAACTTGTTTGAACTAATTCTTATGTAAGTACCAATTAGAATATTATATATTTCCTTTATCTCAAATACCTTATGAGGAATAAAATTTCACATTATTATAAATTATTGATTGTTGTGTCTTAGAGTCTGATACGGATTAAAATTAGAATTTATGGGCTTGGAGGAATTCTAGTCAAATTAGGATTTTTTTTCCTGCTTATAAATAGCACATCCTATTGTAATTGTAGAGTGCATCATATTTCCATTAAATTTTTTCTAATGAAATATCATTGGCTTGGCAGTGCTTCTAGACGTAGTCCCATAGAGACGAATTGGGTAACAAATTCTCATGTTCTTTATTGCTTTTTCGTGATTGCGTGTGTGTTATTTCCCAACAATTGGTATTTAGAGCTCCAGGTTTGGAGGGAAAAATCACAACAATGGGCAACAGAAAGATTTCAATTGATAAGTTTAATGGAAGAAATTTTGATTTCTGAAAAATGGAGATCAATGATTACTTGTACGGTAAAGACCTATACTAGCCCCTGAAAGAAAAGCCGGAGAAGATGGATTCAAGTGAGTAAGAGTATATGGACGGAAAAACGACGAGTGCTATAACCTTATCAGTGTCCAGAAATTTGGTCTATCACACGACTGGAGCCAAGTCGGCGAGTGAGATGCTGGCGACTCTGGAGCAGATGTACCAGAGCCATCAATCTCGAACAAGGTGCATCTGATTCGGTGGTTGTTCAACCTAAGATTGTCAGAGGGTACACATGTGCAGCAACATCTTACAAGTTCAACATGATCATCGAGTAGTTGAGGTAAGTTGAAATCGAGTTTGATGACGAGGTACGTGTCGTACTTATACTATCTTCTCTGCTAGAAAGTTGCCAGAACAATGAGTAGTTAGCGCTTCATCCGTGACGGCAAAGCTGAGATTTGACGAAGTACAAAATTTGATGATTAGTGAAGAGATTAGTAGGAAAGAATCTAGACCCACTTCAAGGTTAGCACTAGACACAGAATAAATGGACAAATCGAAGAAAATAAAGAATCGGCATAGATCGAAGTCTAGAGTAAAGAGTCAATCCAAGAATGACAGAGATTCGATTAAGTAGGAACTATGATGAATTCAGGCATTACAAAAGGTGAGTGTGAAGCACCGAATAAAAACAAAATGGGTCAGAATCACAAGAAGACTGCAAACACAACCACATATGAGATTGGTGATGCATTGGTCTTGAGCGTGAGTAGTCCATTGGAGTCGTGGGTGTTGGATTCTGGAGCGTCCTTCCATTCGTGTAGTTCATTGGAGTCGCGGGTGTTGGATTCTGGAGCGTCATTCCATTCGTACAGTGATGCTGATATAATTGAGCGTTACATCTCTGGCGATTTTGGGCTAGTCTGTATGGCTGATGACGAACCCCTGAAGATCGTGGAAAAATGGGATGTCCGGATCACCACATCAAATATATCTCTTTTGCAGTTGAATGATAACTTTCAATCGGACGGCTTGATAATGGATGATATTAAGTGACGTTTGGCTCTAGCAGTTGAAAGATTACCAAATGGGCTATATTAGTAGCTCGAGGTAAGAAGGAATGTACATTGTATGCAACAACTAATTCCAAAGAATGCAATAATTTTGTAGGAGTTGTGACCAATGTTGATTTGTGGCATTGTCGACTAGGCAACATAAGAGATAAATGGATGAAGGTGTTATGTTCAAGGGGTAGGTTGTCAGGTCTGGAAACTATTGATGTTGGCATGTGCGAAGATTGTGTTTTCCGGAAATAACTATGAATGAGTTTCTCAAGATATGGCACAACTTTGAAAACACAGAAGTTGGACTTGGTTCATATTAATCTATTAGGACCAACGCCTGCAAAGTCCCTTGGTGGCTCAGAGTGCTACATGACATTTGTCGATGATTCCACTCAAAAGATATGAATTTATTTGTTGAATAATAAATCTGATGCGATCCGACAATGGAAAAGAGCTTGGACTTCGTGAGTTCAAAGAGTTATGTGTAGAGAATGGAATTCGCATGGAGAAAACCATGAGATGAAGCCCAATAGAATGGAGTAGCAGAACGAATAAACATAATGTTGAATGAGCGAGCGAGATGCATGAGATTAAAGAGTGGGTTGCCTATGATAATTTAGACGGATGCGGTCAATGCAATTGCATACTTGATTAATCGAGGTCCTTCGGTTTCGTTGGAAAACAGAATACCCGAGGAAGAATAGGTAAATTTGTCTTACCTACGTATCTTTAGTTTTGTTGCTTATGCTAATGTCAGTTCTGATGGGCGAAGCAATTTGGTTGTTAAGAGTGTGTTCATTAGCTATGAAAGTTATAAGTTTGGTTATAGGCTCTAGGATGAGCAGAATCGAAAGATAATTATAATAGAGATGTGGTTTTCAATGAACAGGTTATGTATAAAGACAGACTGGAGGCATCGAATTCTGACAAATCCGAATCTAAGGAGATCAAGTTAGACATCTCAAACTCGAGTGAGAGTAAGGAGAGTTAGAATGATGAAGATGTTATTGAGGAAGAGCCAATGACCCCACCACCGAATATTTCGCTGCAGAGAATAGCTAGATAGCGACGTCCACCTGATTGGTACTCGCCCTCTAACTATTATCTGTTACTTACTGATGGTGGTGACCATGAGTGCTATATAAAGCATAATGGGTTGGAGACATACGTAGGTAGAGAGTTGCTATGGATGATGAGTTAGCATCAATCCTCTTAAATGACATTTGAGAACTTATTAACTCCCAAAGGGCAAGAAAGCCTTGCATAGAAAATGTGCCTATTATATAAAGACTGATGTTAATGGTAGCAAGCGCTACAAGACGCGGTTGGTTGTGAAAAGGTTTGAGTAGCGACACATTATTGATTACACTGATGTTCGTACTCCTATTACGAAATTGACTACTATTCATATCATGTTGAGTATAGTAACTGCAAAAAACTTGTTGTTACACCAGATAAATGTAAAAATGATATTCCTTCATGGTAACTTGGAAGATGATTTATACATGACAATACATAAGATATTTGTAGTAAAAGGAAAAACAATGACTTGTGTGCAAGTTGAAGAAGAGCTTGTATGACCTGAATCAAGCTCTAAAACAATGGTATAAGAAGTTTGACAGTTTAATGCTTGAGATTGGTTATCAAAGATGCCACACTGATCATTTTTGCTACTACAAGAATTTCGACAAAAGCTATATTATCCTACTGTTATATGTTGATGATATGTTGATAGCAGAAGCTAATGAAAAATAAGTGGATAAGCTGAAGAAGCAATTGTCTGAACGATTCTCCACGAAGGATCTTGGAGAGGCAAAACAGATTTTGGATATGAGAATCAAATGCGAAAAATGGGCAGAAAAAGTGTTCTTTCACATGCAAATTATATCCAGAAAATCCTGAAAAAATTAAATATGGATGACTCAAAGCCTCTAAGTGTCACATCAGAAAGTCACTTCAAGCTTTCAAGAAAGGAGTCGCCGAATAGCAAGAATGGACATGCCCAAATGAAGAAAGTCTCTTATGTCTCGACAATTGGTAGCATTATGTATGCCATGGTGGGAATACGACCAAATATTGCTCATGCAATGTGAATACGGAGCCGGTTCATGGGTGATACGAGGCAACAACATTGGGAAACAAGTCAAGTGGATTTTACGATATTTGGGAGTATCACATATAAGGTTTTATGTTTCGACACTACAAGAAATACGCTCATAGACTACGGTTTTAACCCGTAGTCTATGTGTTAAAAAAACCGTAGAGATTGA
>JAYDZE010409909.1:0-16794 GCA_034509125.1 Monilaria moniliformis | reverse complement strand
CTTCCAAACTCAAGCCTATTTATAGGCTAAGAGAAGGTACTTGAAAGGCTTTGGCATTCAAGATACCACATAAACATGAGGGGGTTACACCTAGATGAAAGGCCAAAGGCTTTTCCTATAACCCATATTTTCCAACAATCCCCCACATTGGTTAGAGCCCTACAAACTCTAACCAACTACACGGAAAAACATACATGCATGTAGGGATGCCCACGGTTCCGAAACTGCCGGTTCCGGTTTGGAACCGCCGGTTCCCGTTCCGAGGCATCAGGAACCGTAACCGAACCGCCAGTGGTTAGCTGGTTTCGGTTTCGGTTCCAAACCGCCGGTTTTCGGCGGTTCCGGTTCGGTTTGGCGGTTTTCTTATTTTTTTTGTATATTTTAATTCAAATTTGAAATCGTAGTCGAAAACCAATTTAAGTAAGTAGATCGATTTATTGCTATAAGAGAAATTACAATAAATTACAAAATTAGGAAAACGAATTAAGCCAATGATAAACAAATTATAATAATAGAGATTATTCTTGTAATTTAGTAGCTAAAAAAATAGTAAATTATGAAATTCTGTTGAAATGGTTAAATCCTTTTAGAGAAATTACGTAACATCACACCGATGTTGGATATTTGGGGGCAGTTACTGAGCTTGTTTAACCGTTTCAACAAAATTTCATAATTTACTGGTTACAATACAGAAGACTGTTTTTTCTCGGCCGATTGTCAAAGAATCGTTGGTCACCCTGGAGACGCAGAATGAAAACTAAACTAAGTGAGTCAAATGGGAACATTGCAGAAATAAGTATTTTCATAATACAAGAACGAATTGGCTTATGCAATGGTGGAGGTTGATGTTCATGGCGTCGTGTTTGCACGATCCATGAACCTCAATCTCTACTGTTGCATATGTCACAATCTGTCCTTGTGTTTTGAAATCTCTGACTTCTGTATGTATCGTATGCACCCATTGTTGACACTCTTGGTATCGTGGATTCTGGGTTGCTCAGCGTCTCCAGCTGACCAACGATTCTTACGACAACGACGAATTTAGCAAAGAAGAAAAGTGTGTTGAGATAAGAGAGAAAAAAGAAATGATTGAGAGTGTGTTGTGAGTGTGATTTGAGGAAATGAGGGAGAATATATTTATAGATATTGAATAAAGGAAAAGGGAAAAAAATGGTACGTAAAACCGTCGGTTTTCTGCAAAACTGCCGGTTTCTCTGCTAAAAACCGCCGATTTTGCAGTGGAAACCTTCTAAATACTCTGCCACTTGTACCGCCGGTTAAACCGCTCCGGCGGTTCCGAAGCGCCGGTACCGGTTCCAAAATTTCGGAACTGTAACCGAACCGCCGAAACCAAATTCCCGATTCCGGTTTAACTGTTTTCGTCGGTTCCGATTATGGTTCGAACCACCGGTTCAAAAAAAAACTGGGCACCCCTAACAAGGTATTTCTTCTCCACTATAAGAATCTAAACACACCGTATCACATTAGTAGAAGAAACTCAAGTTTCCATTGGCTACGCATAATCTATTATCTAGTGTATTCAGTTTGGAACTTGGAAGTCATGTGGTGGTTGAGATATATGTTTACACTGGCCATGGACATACTCCGTTTATACATTTATTATCTGGCTCATTCATAGCAGTGCTTCCGTGTGATTGTGAATGAAATTTGGAATGGTAGATCATAGTTTTGGAGAGCGGAAGAGTAGTAGAGCAGGAACCTCATGAAGTTCTCTTGACCAAGTCTGGCCGGTACTCACAGCTTTGGGCACAGCAAAATTCCACTGTTAATGCCATTGATGCAGCCATCAAATTGGCAGCATGGGTTCTATTTTATTTTATTTAGTTTTTGCTCGTATATAGGAGAAGATGGTAGATATATAATTCGGGGTTTTCAGGAAATACAAACATATATGAATTAGGGACCATTGACAATGTAATTTCTGCAGGTTTATAGATAAGTCATTGCCCTACCTTCCCGGTAAGTATTTCGTCATCGAAAATTGCCCTTTTCAAGAAATCTAGTTCCTTCTGGTTGTTACTATTCCATGCATCTTTATCACAGGGACATATGGTTCAATTGAGTAGCATTTATTGTGACTTGTGAATATTTGAAATTTCTCATGCTATATTGTATGGGTGGTGGTGACTGGTGAGTGCGTTTGTGTGACGGGAGATGAGCACCAATACACGATGTTAAAGCATTGGTAACGGTTCTGCCCTATGCCCGCCGTTGCAGGGCTTCGAGCCGGCGGCTCGAGCCCTGGCAACGGCTTGTCGTCCGCCCCCGCGCGTCTGTGGCACGCACTCACGTGCCGTGACCAATCGCAGCACGTGCGTGACAATGCGCGAGCCCTGCGACGACTGGCCGTGATTTTTGACGTATAATTTTAATTTTTTTTAATTCTAATTAAAAAAAATAATCAGTCGGCAACAGCTATTGTTATATAATATTTATATGTATATATATATTATTTTTTTTCAAAAGATAATGTACCAATGGCACTTTAAAAATTACTTTTTTTCTTCTATAAATAACTTACATCCTAACACTTCATTTCTTCACCCCAAATTCCATATACTTCATATCTTTCATCTTCATTATTCTGCAATTTTTCTTCTTCATTATTCTTCAATTTTTCTTCTTCATTATAATGTCTACTCCCAACCATAATGCGGTGATCCAAGATTTGATGTCGCAAGGGATCGATCCAGTCGCTTTTGGATACTATCCAAATGCACACGGCGCAACTAATCCGGCGGGTTACAACTCTCCTTGTCGCGGCTCGTCATCCCCACATCTTGAAGCTATCAACTTGTCCGACGAGGCGAAGAAGTCGAGGCAAGATGCCTGGATTCCATATTCCGCAGAAGAAACGATGCATATATTTGAAATATACATAGACGTGAGTGAACATGTCATTATCGGCAACCAACGGAATGGGTCATCTTTCTGGGTAAAGGTGGCAAAAAAATACAACGAGCTACGCCCTCAAGGCGCGCCCGAGCGCACTGCTCGTATGATTTGGGGCCACTACGACATAGTAAATCCCGAACTCGCCAAATTTTGCGCAATCTACAACACTGTCGATAGGGAGAGAAGGAACGGCTACAGTGAGTCGGACGTGTTGAGGGATGTCATTTCCATATACTTGAACGAAAACAACAAACCATTCAAGTATGTCAAGACTTGAGAGAATGTTCTCTTTTGCGAAAAATGGGCGGGCAGCGGGTCGGCCGGACCGAAGCGTACGAAGCACACGGCGGATGGCCAATTCAGTATGAGCAAAGATACTGAAGCCGAGGAGCCGAGTAGGAGCTGCCCCATTGGCCATAAGGCGGCAAAACGGAAGGGGAAGGGCAAGGCGACATCCTCAACGACCATTGCAGTGTCGGCGTCAGAGGGAGATTGGCAAGATCCAATCCTTACTAGATAACATCACCCAAGCCGCCTTGCTGAAGTTGTTCTTCGAAACCTACTCTTTCGACATGTTAAAATGTCTGATGAACAACTCACCGCCACCTTCTTCAAAATTTGAAGGACAGTTTGGGCTATATTTAGAATTTTTTTTATGTAATTTTACTACTTTTAATAATGTAATTTAAGATTTTAATTTATGTAATTTACTATTTTAAATAATGTAATTTAAGCTTTTTAATAAGAAAAAGTTTAGAATTTTAATTATATTTTTCATATTAATTCGAATTAATATATGAAATTGACGAATATTATGAATTATCAAAGAATTAAAAAAATGAATAGTATTAGGGAAAGTTAAGGCCCGGCCACTATTGCAGAGAGTAAAATTTCAAGAGAAAAATTGTTGTGGGGCTCAAGAATAGTATAAGAGAAAGTTGAAGACTTGTATGCTGTTGTGGATGATGCCCTTAGTCATTAGTTAGTTACTAGGAAATTCTTATACATATAAACGTAGTGCACCATTATATTCATCCTTTTCGTTCTCAAATAATGCTCGCTTCTTTTTCGTCTATAGATATTCTAATTAGGATTTTGAAGCTCGTAAAATCTAATAATGTTAATTATATAAATAGATTCAACACAACACATCTTTAGAAAAGAAAAAAAAAAGGTTTGGAATAGTGGAAGAAGCAATGATCACTTTTTTTGTATCGTCTCGTCTGCCATAAATTATATTTATACTGAATCAACTGTGAAGCTCAGTGATCGTACAAATTGCCAGCTATCCTATCTTTACGCACCCCTTGCTCCCCATTTTCAGATGCCTTTCTCCAGATGTTTCGCATATGACATTTCAACAAAATTATGCATCAATTTTTATTTTTATTTTTTCACTTTGTGGTTGAAAGATGAGATTTGAATTTTTGATCGCCTGTTTTGTACTTGTCGTGACTGCAACTAGTACAGTAACGTAATCTTAATTCTAGAAAAAATTACCATAAATTTTAGGGAATTATAGTATAAGTTTAATAATTTGAATTGTTTTTAGCAATTTCTTGCATAATTTATTTCATTTTGTAAATGAATAGGTAGACGAATCTGTATGTGTACTCGTACTCAAGCAGTTTGAGCGTATATAGAACAATGATATTCTTGAGTGACGTAAAATGTTGTTAGGTGTAAAATGTAAATGGAGTGATAACTAGACTGGCATTTTGTGGTTGTCAACATAATTGCAAACGTAATTGGAGGAATATAGCATATAATTGAATTTGATATTTCCTGTCTTTCGAGTTAGGTAAATTGATGCGAGACGACCATTCTGAATGAAAAATAAAATAAAAAATCGTGCACTGAATGGGCGAAAATCAAGCGTTTTAATTGTTCCAAGCTTCTTGTTGTTTTGGGCAATTATTCCACAATTACGTAATATTCCCTTTGTTCATCATCAAGAGATATTAAAAATGACACGGATTTTAATAAAATGTTAGATAGATATTTACTTAGCGAAGGAAGTGTCCCAATTAAAGCCAATAAGTGTGTTAAGATGGTGGGCCATTAGCAAGTTTCTCTATAAATAAGAAGTATTGTAAGAGTAAATTATAAAAAAAATTCACATTTTTTATGGGCGTCTAATAAGATAATTGTTGCACTCTTAATGGATAGAGGAAATACTAATTATATACATATATCCTGCATGAATGAACTATTCTTAAAAGGGGACACATCTATATTTATATTTAGAACAACAAAATTGTAGGGGAAGTAAAAACTCACGATTCTTATTGCCCTCTCATAATTGACCTTGTCGTAAAAGTCTCATATTCAAATTATACCAGCAGATTAATAAGTGTGAGTCTATTACACTTGAATTTACAAGTATGATTTATGCATTATATATCATTTGTATGGTATTGCACAATGAATTTACTCGGTATGCAAAAAAAACTATTGGTTATGGATTCCCATTAAAAAGTATTATCATATTATAAAATTAAATCCAATTATTACTATACTAGCTCTATTAAGTTTATAATGTTTATTGTTGCAATGTTTGGGAGCTTGATATTATATATGGATGAATGAATGAAATTCGGTAGTATCCAAGTTTTAGATAGTATATAATGTTCAATCTTGATCATTGATATGATATAGAAAATTTGGGCGATTTAGATGCTTTTCATGCGGATTCTACTTTTTCTTTTTCTTTTTTATTATAGTAAAAGTGCATATCCCGTGGACTTACTTTATTCATATTTATGCTCAATATTATGTGTATTTCTTGTAACAATATGCATGTTTTGTGTTTAATATTAAGCGTAAAAAATATGGATATATTTTAATTGCACATAAAAATTTGTTAAAACAGAAAAAGCTCAGTTCCAAAAAATTGTAAGTTTTTTGAATTTAAGTATGCATTTTTGTATTAGACATAATGCATTTTTCTATTTAGTAGTATGCATTTTATCTAAAAGTATGATGAGCAACCAATAGATGATTTTTTCCACCATCGAATCACTTAAAGGCAAATTGTCCACTATCAGAATATGGGTTTTATCATGATATTATTGCAAAATTATTGAAATGTTATCTGTAAATTTGTCAAGTTTTGAACATTTTGATATTATTGCAAAATCAGCCAAATTTTTTGATAATATAATATGATATTTGTCATTAATTTTATATGTAAAAGAATAAAAAAAAACTCGTTGGTCGGTGAAGACAAGAACAATATTACAATAGTTCTTGGTTGGGATAAGAATACTCAAACTACATGTTAGTTGAAATAGTGCCATACATTTTGGAGACAAGGAGCATGAAGTTTTGCATGGATATATTAACACATGGCCTGCTTTGCTAGTAGCCATAGCATCATTGTAAGTTTATGCGGACGAAGAGCTGCCAAATAATGGAATACTCTCATCATATGTATGTTTAAACAGCGACTGAAAGCGACCTTATCAAAATAGAAGGTGACATGAATAGGATGGCCACGTCACAAATATTATTAATGTTGGGTGATTGATTTTCGGAAATATATTCCGGATAAGATGTCATCATGAATAAATTGAAACTTCTTTTGTGTTTGGAAAATAAAACTAGCAATTACGAAAGTGAGAAAAATATATGGGAATTAGTTACTTAGTTCGTCACTATGAGACTATGTAGATGGTAGGTATTCAAATTTCAGTTCGAATTTTTTCCTATTCTTAATCATCCGAAAATTCAAATTTTAAAGAAAAATAAATTTAAACGGAACATAATTATCTGAAAATATAAATATTAAAATCTTATAATTAAATCTCATACGAACATAAAATTTGAAAAAAAATGATTATTTGTATTATTTTTTTCAAGCTATTTTAACTAAAAAATCTAGCTAACTCAATTATAAATATAAAAACTATAAATTTATAAATGTAATTAAGATCTTGTCAATTTTAAAATATAGCAATCCGAACCAATTTGAAAATTCAAAATTTAGAAGTTCAAATATTTAATTTTCAATTTGATGGAGTTCAAATATTTAATTTTCAAATATATTGCTCACCTCTAATTACTACGGCAAAGATTTTACTTTATATTTTTTAAAAACAATTACAGGGGATAATGTTAGCTATTTATAATAAAAAAAAAATCACAATAAAATCCTAAATACGGTCCGACCCAAACTAATGAAATAATCCCAAAAGTTTTGCTTGGGTCCCCCTTCAACCCCTCCGGCGAGTTCGATCGCCAATAGCGTGATGGAATTCAAAATACTTCTTCATAACTCAACATTATCACTTATCTATCACACTATTCAATAGCCTGAATTTAGATACACTAATTCAGTTAAGGTGCATTGAATATCAATCATATTGGAAATTCTAGTTTATTTTTTAGTTACAATTCACATTTTCAATATAAACGTATTCGAAGTGATTTGTATTAAACTGCATTTCGTCGTCTTGACGGGAGATGGTTGAAGATTGAAAGAAGAAAATATATCAAGATATAAATCTATGTAAACAGCCTTTGTACATATGTCTATTTCCCATTGGATTCCAAAATTTAAAACGAAAAATGTGCTACAGCGTTACTCCATAATAAATTTCTTCTTCCACATTTATTTCGAGAAAATTTGCCGTTATTTTCGTCCAAACCAAATACCTTGAATTGAATGTTGTTAATCTCCCATTAATGAGAGCGGACTAATTACTTCATCTAATTCCCACATAAATGCATTTCAAAAAACACTTTCTTCTTTTGTGTTTGCTTTTGAAAAAGACTTAAAATAACAAATAAAAAAAATAAAAAATCAGCCCTTCCCCAAATATTGAGAAAATGTAATTAGAGTACATTAAATATAAGTAAAATTTGAATGATCCCACAACACAAAAGGGCGCATATATATTAGTATGAAAAAAGATGAAGGAATGTTTGAGTATTTGTTTAGGAAGGATGGATTATCAATGTATCATTAGGAAGAAGCGTATCAAAATCGATTTTGTCTCATGTATATACTTCCTCTAAAAAGGAAATTATTATTATTTATCTGGGTAAATTAATCTAGCATGGAACATTAAATATCTTATTAAATACCGCTCGTTAATTAAATTACGATACTCGTAATTTTTGTCTAACAATTTAACATCTCCAATGTGAAACAAAAGCCAAAAAAGAGATAGACACATGCTTCAGTGCATCCGAACTTACAATGTATTTTGTTTTAGTTAAATTATACCTTCTCTCTCCAAAAAAATTATGTAACAATTATTTTATTTAAAGTCCACAAAAAATATATCACTTTTCTTTTTAGGATATGATTCACACTCTACATTATATGTCAATCTCCCAAACACTTCTTATTTATAAAAAATAAAATAAAAAATAAAAATATTTTTTTTTCAATATAGTGGGATCTTAGTAAATCCACCAACTATGTTCTTAAAATATATATTAGTCCAACGTTATATATTTTTGGTGGACAGAAAAAATAACTATAATTAATAACTGCTAATTAATTATGTAGAATGAAAGTCAAAAATAGCTAAAATTAGATAGAAAAAGTAAAATCTATCCACGAAAAAAAAGAAGTAAAAAGTATCTGTATTTACTATTTTGCCTCCATATTTTACAACTCAAAATGCTATTAATTATGAATTAGTTATTTTTTTGCTATAATTCACAACTATATTTTACTATTTTACCTCGTATTCTAGTTGAATTTAAGATTTTGGGTATAATTCATAACTTTAAGTATTCTTAGCTGTGAGTTAGTGTTTTTTTACTATCATCCATCATTGTGAAGTTGTGTATTATTAGTTAGAATTAGTGCATTTTAACTATAACTTACAACTTGAAAAATTCTAGGTTGTCAATTACGCTTATTTTTTTAACAATTTACAATCAAGCACTACTCAGATTGTAAATTATACAATTTTAGTTTATATTCATAATTAATCTATTTCAAGTTGTGAATTTGATAGATGAATTAAGAGTTAATTGTGAATTTAATAACACCAATAATACAAACATCACAAAAAAATAATCACAAAAAAATTAATCACAAAACCATTAAACAAAATCGTTTCCTTTATTGCACACCATCGGCTAAGATTTAATCGATATTGTTGCCATCTGCAATCATCACGATCGAACAACAATATAAATTCGCAAAAATTGACTATTTTTGAGAGAGAGAATCCACACAAGTTTTCTTCACTTTCGTGTCTCCAATACCACCCAGCTATTTGCTTGCTGCTCTGGTCTTATTAGCTATCGCCGCGGCCGCGAGTTTAAATCACAGCGGCGATACCCACGTGATTAAGAGAATTTTGTGTTCCTTTCCCCACATGTAGTTGGAAGCTTCTTCTTCATCGACTTTCTCTCTTTGAAAATGCGCAAAACAAATTGACTGCGTGTGATCCCGCCGGTGGTGGCAAATCCTCCGGCGGCGGATCGAGATCGAAGCTGCTCCTCAACAGCCTAATGCGGAGGATGAATCTGAAGCGAGTGGCAGTGGTTCGGAAGAGAGAGAGTTACAGAACAGAAAAGGAGAGAGGGAGAGGTTTAGAGAAAGAAAATAGAGGGAGAAGGTTACAAAGTAGAGAACGAGAGAGACATACAGTAAGAATGACAGACTGGAATAGAGGGATAAAATGACTAAAGGGCAATTCTCTAATTGTGCAGTAATTTTGGTTAATTAAATTTTATTTTAGTTGATAGGTTTTACTTTTGTTATATGATCATGAATATTTTTAGATACTTCCTCAATATATGTATCATATATCCGAAAATACGTAACTTTTTTTAAGAAAAACTTGGTAAAAATGAGGTAAAATATTTAGGTGTGTTTGATAATCATATTTAGGCTAAAATTAGATAAACAATCTTGATCAAACATCAGGTGTTTGATAGACAAGATAGTCAAAAGACAGTTCCAAGAGTCTGAATCTCAACCCGCACTTGACCTGTGTGAAAACACCGTTATGCCTAGTTATGTATCTGACGCCCACAGCTGCCTCTGCGATTAACCCTCCTCAAAACCAGATTAAAATCTCTCTTCCACTTTTATGCCTCTTTCTCCCCTCTCCCCACCTTACTCCATTTGCATGCCTTACATCTCCGTCCCCCACTTTGCTGCTTCTCCTTTCTCGCCTTCGGCCGGCCACTCCTCCCTTCGGCCGACTACCTGCAACAGAGCCGTCGAGCGCCATAGCCACCTTTGCCTCAACGCCGAGTGCCATAGCCGCATTCGCCTCACTGTCGTCTTCTTCCTCCCCCTCTCTCTCTTCGATGTGTGTGTGTGTTCAATGTGGGCGACGAACAATGAAGTTATTTTTGTTGCTGTTGGATTTTGTTGATCTGGGAGATTGGAGTTGATTTTGGGGGAATTGGATTGTGGGATTGGTGTTGATTTTGGGGGATTGGATTGTTGTTGGATCTTGTTGAATTGGGCGAGCGAAGGCTCGTGCCGGCGGGAATGGACGACGGCGGCAGTGGGCGAAGGTGGGGTAGGGCTCGTCGACGACGAATTCCATGCGGTGGTTCCATTTGGGGAGGTACCGGAATTCTTATCGACGGGGTGCCCTAGCGTGATTCTCTTTATTATTCACTTCCGACGAGCTCGTCGAAGTCACGACGGGAGATGACAATCATGAGCAGGGTTGTGTCGTCGTTTCTAAAGGGTAGAGGAGATTTGCGGCCACTGGGAGATAGTGTTTGAGAGTTAGAGAGAGAGGGTTTTTGAGGTTCGGAACCATGGTATTGGAGAACTCTCCCTCTGAACATGGGTGGTTGTATAAGATGAGGCAACCTGGCGAGGGCGGTGGGGAAGGCAAGAGATCGGATGATTGGGTTGTTGGCGATGGCTGTGCTCCGGAAGTGGGACAAGAGACAGCCGTCCAGTGAATTGTATCTCATAATTTAGCTCTTTTTTGTTTTCTTCTTTATAAGGATATTTTCTTAGGTTACAGTATTTGTTTCAAAACTCTTTGTGATGTATTCCTTTTTTTTTTTAGGATTTGATATGGAAACAATTTATTATTTAATTTTGAGTTTTTTTAAATAATTTTTATATCACTTTGTAAATATATATTCTAATAACAAAGTTATGATGTTTTTTGTCTATGTCAATCAAAATTTGTTATTAAAATTCAAGACAAGCTATTCTAAATATTTTTATAAGGTTAAAAATATCATTTTATTTTATCTGTAAAATAATCTAGGTTACTAAGTATTTTATTTATTTTTATTTTATCTATCAAATAACAAATATACAAACTAATTTTAATCCTTTTCTTAATTCTAATCTTGATTCTTATTTCAATTTTGGTATCTTACTTCATTTTATTATGACTGTTAAATATGAACTTAGGGTGAAGTTAGAAAAAGAGTGACAACATACGCATAACGCAAAAACTTAAAAGAAGTAATGGTCAAATATTACCCCACCATTCATGTGAAATTAGAAAAGAGAGTGGCAACATATGCATAACGTAAAAAGTTAACAGAAGTAATGGTCAAATATTACCCACCATTCCTCTCCTCCATATATAGTGCCTCTCTCTCTCTCTCTCTTTCTTCCCGACACAAGGTCCCTCTCGCTGCAGGGTGTTGTAATATAATTGGAGGGGTTGAGTCGGTGAAAACCCTTTTGAAAAATGTGTATAAATAGTCATATTTTCCTACCAACTACATCTATACTACACAACAACCCTTTCCAATAGTGTGAGAATTCTCTCTCTCTCTCTCTCTCTCTCTCTCTCTCTCTCTCGTGTTAACAGAAAAAAGAGAAAAGTGAAACGCCCTTTCCAATTTCCCTCTCAGATTTTTTGAGTGATTATCCCATCGCTTTCTCTACTATATCTGACTCTCATAAACGACAGCGACTCATTAACATCACTTATTCTTCTTCCTCTTCTCCCTTCAATTTTTGCATTAATCTTCTTCATTTTTCTTTAATATTTTGTTTTTTTTTTAAAAATATTTTGTTGTGGAAGCTATTGCCATCATCTCAAGAAAGTCTTATTATGTGATTGTTGTAGTATTTTATCTTCTTTAATTTGATGATCGTTTCTATAATGTGCAATGATGGTCATGTTTGTAACTTTGTTAAAGAAAAAGATGAAAAAAGCAGTCTTTAGTAGATTTTATCCTGTTGTATGAGGATTGTGTAAGGAAATGAGCTGTAATTTCCTTTCTGGTATTTTTCCCCCGAACTTATAACCAAGAAAATGAGTTATATTTGCATGTAACTTACGTCGATTTGATTCTGAGGAAACAAATTATAATGGATCTGGTGCCATATTTGATTATTTAGGATCTTGTAATTGAAAAGGGTTCTGTTTTAGTGTTATTCAGGGTTAGGGTTAGGGTTCATGCAATGATTTCTCCCTTTAGAAATTAATTATTTATTCCATCTTATTACAAAAATTAACATTAATTTAACAAATACTATGATCTAGGTTTATGAGTTTGTTGTCTGTCTGCAACTAAATTGCTTATGGTGTAAAACTTTTGGGGTTTCCTCCATTTTTGTGAATCAGTATATATCTTGGTTTTAATTAGTTCTAGCTCTAGTAAACTTTTCGACTTATTTAGGGTATTACTAATATAGGTTAATATTATTTGGTTCTATTGCTCAAATCTTTGATTAATTTCAGGCATTTGTATAAGGGTTTGGTATTAGAAATGTCACTGGAAATGGTATGTCTGCAGTAGTATCCGAACCATTTCAATAGATATACTTGTCTTTCAAAATATATTTGAATCTCAATCTATTGCCTTAAAGCAAGATCTTGCTGACGCTCACACACACTACCTTTACTGATTTTTGTTTGTTTGTTTATTTGTTTGTTTACTTGCAACTTCAAGATTTCTTGATATTTTTCTTTATGCCTCATTAATGTTTGAGGTTATTGTTGAAGATGGTGTAAGAGAGCTTCCTTCAGTCCACTCATGGATAAGAGAATAGTCTGAATTTGCTGCCGACTCATTCACTCAAACGCGGTAGAGGTGTGGAGCCAGGCTCGAGTCTACTGTGAATGCGTGAATGATGCGGGAGACAAATTTCGGCCTAATCTTCTCACTGCTTGGACTGAAGGGAGCTCCCTTTACTAATTCCTCTTGTTTAGATCAATGTTAACTCTAGTTTGATATATATGAGCATGTGAGTCCATTTGAAATTCTCCCATTGGATTCATTTGATTTTAGGGTTGATTGCCTAATTAAGATCTCTCAGTGAAGTTATAAATTTTAGCACTATGATGTTATTTTCATTTTAGTATTTTGACCAACATAGCTAACATATTGGTGACCTTCTCATTGTTACTAGTCATATTTAAGTTTTTATTTTAGAAAAATTGTTAATGAAGAAAACATTAATTATAACTTTGTAGAATCAATGTTTCCAATACTAGAAACGTAAATCCACACAAAAAAGGGGGTAGTGACTTGAAATTTCTCTCCATTTGAGGGAAGTAGTGGAGGTGGTTGTTTTCCACTTGCCCTTTTCTGCCTAAAGCTGTCACATTCTGATGAAATAGCTCCTTTAATGGCGGAATAATTGTTCTTCGCTCCACTCTCTTTACCTTGTTGCTTTCCTCCACTTTTTTCTCTCTTCATATGTAGATATTTTTTACCCATATTTTGCCTCGTGTTTTACAATGTAGCTACACTAATTAGAAATGCTAATTGAGTGAATCTTATCATGTTTAGACACGGGAGCTTAATATTTAGTTGCACACTGTATACCAAGTGTGGATTGTCTTTCCATTTTATCTGGATTCCCTAATAGGTCTTTGGTGTGCTTCCCACTCAAGTGTAAGTTGTTTTCATTTTATTTGGATGTATGGTATAGTTTATGCTGGTTTGGTTATTGTCTGAATTATTTAGGATTTTTGTAATTTATATTCATTTCATGATATGGAATGATATGCATGTTGTATCTCAAAATAAAAACTAGGTTTTTTATTTATTGCAAACACATATATACATACAAAAATTCCTATGTTTGTAACCTCTATGATTTAGGGTTGCCCTAATCTAGCCAGCTAGAACCATATTGTATAGTTGGCAGGCTATAGAGCGTTGGAACTTGTAGCTAATTCAATTATAAAATGGTGTTTGTTGACATTCGTGAGCTTTATCGCATTGAATATGGGGTTTAATTTGGAAGTGGTCACTTCTGGTAACTATATTTATTACACGCGCTCCACACATTCACATGTGACACACAGTTTTGTTTATTTTAAAAGGAAATCATGAGAATATTTATATCACTTGTTTTCTCGAGCCAAAGCCCATTTATTTATGCATTAAGCTCTCCTTGGAGATGGGTGTGTGTACTGTGTGTAGTGTGCTCTCCCACCTGAGGATTCTCTATGATTTTTCAACTAATAATTTTAAAAGTGCACTTCATTGTGTTCTTCGAGACTACAAGTACAACTTGCTTGTATTTTTTTATGTTTTCAAGTCATTTGTCTGTAAAAAAATCTTCTTGCCCTTGAGGGGAGTGTTGGGATATGGTTGTTTGTCGAGTCGAGCTAGCTCGCGAGCTTTTGCCTATTTTGTTCGTGGCGGATATCTAGATGTTATCCCGGATGAACTACATTTGGTATATTGTTAATTTGACGTTATGGCCTTGTGGTAGGTTAGTTAACAGTGATTAGTGAAAGAAATGTTTATTGCTGTCTTGTATCATTGTATATTATTCTATTTTTTTGGTTTTGCAATACGATTTTTCAAGTACGGGTGCATGTGGAGTGTATTTATGAGTAAAAATATTAGCTTAAACAAATGTTGTATGATAAAAGAATGAGGGGTTAGTTTCCTTTCAATATAAAGTGTCTTTTGCTCTTTTTAAAAATGTGCTAATTGATATTATAAGTACTATTTATGGGGAAGTGTTGATGAGATTTGAAATATATATGAGATTGTTGCTTTATCATATTTGAAATATGTGTGAGATTATAGGCTATTAATAAGGCTTCTTTCGATATGAAATTAGGTTATAGTACTATTAAACAAGATTGTGAATATCTAATTGAATGTTGAGATATTAATAAGATATGGTGTTTATGAAGTCAATTAATCAATGGTAGAACCCAATTTAAAACCCTAATTTTTGACGAATTGCATATTCACAATTACAGATCCAGATTTTTTATGTGACTTTTTCTATAATCGAAATTCTTGAAGAAGGTTACTGAGTTTGCCATATTATTTGTAGCATTCGCCTTGCACACACATAATATATCATAGGGTTTAGGAGGTTTATTAGGAATTCAATTTGGAGTTTGTAGGGGTAAGATAATATATCAACTAATAAGTGCATGTTTGATAGTAGTGATAATGCCCAGATAAGATAAATTATTTGGGCCCAACAGTGCACACTCTCTGTTTGGTAGAATAGATAATTTTTAACTTCGGCCGTTCTGGCCAAGATAACTTATCTCGGCCCACTCCAAAATGACCTCAAACGGCGTCGTTTCATTCAAAACTTGTTGATACACTATCACACCATTTTTGATGTGTTAGGACACTGTTATGTTGAGTTTTTCGGATCTGGCCTCCTCTCTCTCTACTTTCTATCTCTGCCGGTGCAACAATCTTTATCTCTCTCCCCCTCGAGGCAGCAATGACCGGCGGTAGCGGTGGCTGTGTGCCCGCTGCTACTGCTGCCATTTCTATAATCTCCTTCTTTGGTTGGGTTTCCAGATCTAGCATTTCCCTCTCTATTTCTCTGTAATAACCACAACTATTACATTATGATAATAAGGATTTTCAGTTGCTAATTATCTGATTATTAGTAGTTAATGTCAATAAGGAGTTCGATTTTAGATTTTGTTGTAGAATATGTTGTCGAATAGAATTAAAGTTTGTACGTGAGTAAATATGAAAATCAAGGAAGAACTCTTTCATAAGATTTGGGATGAATGTTTAAATTGTTACAAAATAAATCCAAAAGAACATCATATAACAAAAGCTATAAAATAGAACCTTACAAATATTAATAGAGTTCTAATTACAAAAGAAAATGCATAATAAATGAATCCTTGCCTAATCTATTACATTGATCCAATAGAATCTTGGACAGCTTCTATAACCGAAGGGAAGACCTACACAAACCAAAATAAGTGTTAGTTTTCATCCACAAATAATTCTCAACCTTAACACTTAGCTTATATATTAAAAGGAATTATGAAACGAAATCAATATACATATCTTGGCATTAAATGCCATGTGGAACCAAAATGAATCAATTGTGAGGGAAACAGTGACCAAGCCGCCAAAAATCCTTGGCATCAACTCAAGGGATATGCATTCAAGTGAGAATTCATCATCAACACTAGAAGGATAGCTGAAAAGGCTAAGTATAGCCTCTTGTCAACCATCAAATGTCCATCACATTTAGAACACTTTAAAGATCAACAAGAAGTTCTTATACACACCAAGCTGCCCATTTCCAGTAACCAACACATAATTTTTCACCACACACAAACAGCCACACTCACGCACGCAAAGCACACAAGAAGGAAGGAAGTCGAGCCCCGAAGATAACCGAAACTTAGAGCTTCGATCCATCGAGGTATATCACACCCCGACTCCCTTTTTACAGCCCTTTTCAAAGCATTTTCAAGCATGAATATAATCTGCCCGGAACCTCAAAAACATAGGCTTTCACGTAAGAATGTCATATTCACCAAAACCATGCTCACAAACTCAAAATCAATCAAACCAATGCATAGCAATCTGAAATTATACTAAGACATAAAAGATAAAAATGAGTTAAGCCAAAACTTATCTTAACCAAGGCAACGAAGGGGCTGCCACAACCGGACAGCCCCTCGACGGGAACTCACGGACAGCACAGAGGCTGCCCGGAGG
>JAYDZE010409798.1:0-16795 GCA_034509125.1 Monilaria moniliformis | reverse complement strand
TCTCGAACAGCTAGATTCGTGCCTTTTAGTACTTTAACCTTCAACATTCCAATAAACTCCACCATGCCTTCCTGCAACCAAATTGGCATTAGCTACATAGTTATTATGTAATTGATAATAGATCAGCACAAATCCTATCAAGTTATCGGGACTGTGAGTTTCGTATGAGAGAAACTAAGTTTAGTTCTCCCATAAGTGGAAAGGAGGAGACATACTGACTGCTGTGATGAAGCTGAACTTCGAAAGCTATCTGAAATCTTGGCTGACATACTAGCTTGCAAAGAGAGCGTTGAAGTAGTTGACAGAATACGCAGGCTAGGTTTCAAGAATTCCTGAAGCTCGTACTTCAACCTAAAAGGTACAAATTGAGAAGAAGAGAAAAATTTAACACACAAACAACTGATAATACAGAAAACAACTAGGTGAAAGTGAGCAATAAAATCTCCAAGTGTTGATTTTAGGGGACGCTACCTGATAAATTGAGAGCGCTCATCAGGGCCAGCATCAGGCCTAGGCTTTGACACCCATTCAGGAATATAAGCCTCGTAAATGGAATTTGCGGATGCATTTCCACCAACCTCAACCATGGAATCTACTTGATCATCAGACCATTCATCTAATGTCACAGACAGAACCTGCAGAATAGAGAAGTGAATACTAAATTGTAAGAAAGAATTCAAGCATAAATGTACGCAAATTATTTCATGTTGGGAACAGCACGACTAGGTGCAGAAAATGGAAATGAGAAATCACCTTTGAAATATGAGTGCCGAGGCCTCTATGGGCACCAGAGCACTTTAAGCATATAAAGACTCCTATATTTGACGACCTGAAATGAAAAAAGAATCTTATATAAACCACAAACTAGTGAGCTTTAATATCTTTTTGAGCCTTAAATAATGAAACACTTTGTTGTTCCCTGGGAAGATGCTCTGAAGAGCTTCAAAGTCCATGTTGGCTGATTGCTAATTTGCTATAAACCAAATATTAGGGAAGTAAAAAGAGGGTTAGAGAAAGAGAACATAGTAGTTACAGAGGATTGTTATGCTGAGTGTAATAAAACTAGTGTCACCATTTTTTCCCTATTTACAATATATTGGCAAAAGACAAAGCAAGAAAAAGAGAGACTTGATTAGGGACCTACGCCCATTTTGGATCCGGAGCACCACAATCTGCACATACACGATTATCAGGTCGAGCCAAAAGATCGTTCAGTGCTCTTTTACCTGAACACATTTTCAGGAACCAGCATAAAGATGGAGAAATCCACAGTCTATGACAAAATAACAAAAAGGATCAATGTAAACAGTAGTAAAATCAAGAAAGATGTCCATACGAGGGAGGGCGGTCCATAACATTGTTTTCGATTAGTACAGGTAACTGTCTTCTGTTTGTAAAATTCTGTCTTTTAATCCCTAGCTTCTGGAAACTATATCCACATTTTTCCTCTAAATTAGAACTTCCATGTCAATCAGAAAAATTGAATTGTACAAAAGATACTTGCAACACTCAGTGAACACAAACTAATATCTCCAGTCAAACCACATAATTGAATGATTTCCTTTAAATTTGCAAAATGCATAAATTGAAAACCTGAAGTTTGTCTCCCAATGGCAGATGGATGGCGGTTCATGCTTTCTTATCACAAATCGATTATACAACAACACTATGACTATCAAAACCTGCAGAGTCATAAGCCCCATTTATAAGCGCATCAAAACTCAACCACTAGACTAAAAGCAAAAGAAAAAAGAGGTAATCAATCTCAAATAGCACTTTATTTCCACAATTAAACTCAATTATGTTATTTTTCCAATGAAGTAAATCAAAACCAAAGTGTAATAAATGAATAAAAATATCCCAACCCTCCTCCAAAAACAGAATGAAAAAGATGAATCCACACAAACACAACCCAATTACAGAAACTACAGATTCTATCCATAAACTCAGAAAAGAACAAGAAAAAACTGATCTTGAAAATATGCAGCATCTGGGAAAATCAAATTCTTCTGATCTCAATCTTAAACCTCAATCCACTAAAAACTGGATATCTACTTAGCATAACACGATATAACATAGATTAATCTGACACAAACTGTATTTTTACATAGCTGGGGAAAAAAAAGGAAAGATCTGAAAATGATAGTGATTCATTACCTTTTCTTGAATGTAATCAGAAGAATTTTTGTTGTCAGGACTTGAACTCTCTTTGGAAGAAAGAACTAATTCTTGTTGATGCGAACATCATAGAGAGAGAGAAGAGAGAGAGAGAAGGCATGGGCCGTTTTATTTGATTTGAAATCATCGAAAAAACATCTGGTTCTTCCGTGTTCATTAGGTGTCCACTTTCTTATTTCACTTATTATTACAGCCATTTTTTTATGTCGCATGTTTTTCGTTTTCTTTCATTTTCATATTATCTCTTTTAATTTATATGTTTGACTTCCGTTTAATTCCAAAATCTTCCGTTTCAACAAACAGTAAATTTAAGTCTCCAAAAATAGGTAGATTTTATTTTATTTTATTTTAGCTTTTTTTGTTAGCAAATCTTATTAATTATATATAACTTGAAATTTACAATTTGTCGCATCTTTTGGCCCGTGCTTTTCGTATATTCCGTTTCGTGGAATTATTTCCTTTCTGGATTCTTTCTTTGTAAAGGATGATTCCTTTCTGGATTCCATTAGTTTATAATATGTTTTAACAATTATTATTCAAGTTATCTTAATAAAATGATTATTGCTTATAAAATTATGAAAAATTAAATTGAATAGGAAAACTTATTTTTTTGGAAAACTTATAAGATGTTTGAGCTTATTCTTATAGCTTTTAAGCTGTTTGGAAGCTTCTTTTGCCAAATACTTTTCAAAAGCTTATAAACTCTTACGAGTTATTTTAAGAAGCTTATAAGCTCAGCTAAACATTCTCATAGTCGACCTTTCTAGAAATAAATTAAATTATTACTCCAAATTATAGGCATCTTAATTATATGAAATAATTTCAATTCTGCCTATTATCTATAGTAATATATTGTTATATTTCAACAAATCAATCTCATTACACACACTTTCTCAATTCAAATATAATATAGATGTCCTTAATACAATCAGACAATTATAATCTTTGGTTATTCTAATACAATAGTGTCGATATCACCGAACAACTTTGCTATGTAAGAAATTTACAAACAACATTTGTCGTCATTGATCAAACCATGCAACATTTGATTTATTAGACAAACCAATCTATCGATTTACAATTTTTAAAAAGTCTGCTAAAGAAATTGCAGAAAGTTATATATTTTTATTAAATTTTACATTTTACCCCCAAATTTGTGTATTTCATTGCAAATTATCCTTTTTTCAGTGCATTGTGCTCCTTTGTTACATGAAGCTATTTTTCTTGTGGGCCCTTGAAATATAGTATATATTTATGTTTTATCTTCCAAACAAGAACTGTATCTAAAAATTGATCAAATTTTCATATATGATTCAATCCCATATATACTCAATTTCGTATTCGTAAATACATGCACAACAAAAATCCGCTGGTTTAACGACCGACGAAGATGGTCGTTGCATTTGCTGAGCTAGCTACCGATTACCGACTGTACGAGTTTTTTAATTTTTTTAATAATTTAAACGATCATTAAATCGGTGTAAAAATAAATAGTATATTAATTTTAAAAGAGTTTTTTTTTTTTTTTTTTTTTAACAACGACCAACATATCGGTTGTTATATATGGTAGAAAATAATTATTTATTATATTAAATATTATCGACCGATTTAATCGGTTCTTAGATTTATTTTTATTTTTAAATAAAAGTAAATTAACGATTGTTTTATTAGTCATGAATCGGTTGGTAAAACCCAATATAAATCGTTGCTGCAGCTTCGACCCCCCTCCCCCGATCGCCACCGTCGATAGCCTCACTGTCGCTCGACCCGAAACCAGTGCTTGATCCAGCTCAACACTTACCACCGCCTCCCTGCCATCGCGCGTGCTCTCTGCCAGCTTGCTGTCGCCGCCCAGTGGCGGACACATAAACAAATATTGGTATGGACTGAAATCCGCGCACTTCTGAATTTTCGATCTTTTGAAGCATCGTCTAGGTAAGAGCTAAAGACTATTTCCGAGAATTTCTTAAGTCCCTCTCCTCGTTAGTGTGTGTCCTGCCGCCCACAACATAGCGTCGTTTTTCCCCTCGTTATCAGATTGAGGTTAGAGACGATCTGATAGGTCAATTGCTCAGCCTATTTCAGAAACTTGTTTTCTATCTAGGCAGTAAAGCTTAGTGAAAATGATCATAATCCATTCAAAATTTCCGGCTTGGCGAACAAAGAGTTATAGATGAAAGTGAGTCCCAAAAACTCTATGGATTGCATCCTATTGATGTGGCTCGAAATTTTCTAGCAAGATGTTAACGAATCTGATCCTATACTTATGCGGTTAGGATGTTTTGTCTTTCATTATTCGTTCAGTTTTGTGACTTATGTATCTGCACCAGCATGCCTTGGCTTCAAATTTATGTTAGAGGCCAGGCTCAAATTCATTGTACAAGGAGAGACTAAGAAAGGGATACGACAAGAGAATTTGCGAATCCGCCGCATCGTCTGTTATGCTCTATCCCCATCCGTGACCCGTATCCGACCCAACCTAATTCAACTTTTTAATAGAATATTCATTTCTCTCTCTACACAACCCCCAACTTAATATAATTTCTACTTCCATTCGTAACCCCAACCCAACCTAATAATTTTTTTTTTCATATATTTACAATTATGTATAAGAAATATAATTAATTTTCATATATTAAAAATATTTAAAAAATTACAGAAAATATTTTATATTTTAAATCTATAATAAAAAATTATTAAACACTACTATACACTAAAATACAAAATAAAAAATTAGACAAAATAAGTTACAAATTAAGAGTGAAAAATAGAAAAACTAATTTTAACATCTATAATATATACTTATTTTTATTTTATTTATATATTATTTAAATATAAAATAATTTTACTTAATGGACACATGTCATAATCTGACAATGGCTTTTTTTCTTGACCAAGGAGGCTGTCGAAGCCTTGGGTCACTTGTTTTGGTGACTTTCTTAATTTTTTAAATAAAATTTGTTGTTGGTTTGCGTGTGACCCTTGTCAAGGGTCACCGCGGTTGATAGTCTTATGGAGGTATGTGGTTGCTGGAAGAGGGTAACTCCCGCCGTCATCACCCAGCATTTAATGAAGATGATGATGATGATTTTGATTTGAATCATAATAATCGAATTTAACCAACAATTGATCTTAAGTTTTTTATTGCTATCAAATAGCGTTTGAATCAAGTATATTTACGGCACTAGTTAAATATCAATTTTATTCTTATTTTCCCTAAGGATTGAAGTGAAAATTGAAAAAAAGAATCACTATTAAGAAAAAGTTAATGAAAAATTCGACAATGACGTCAACAATATTGGAATACTATGGAGCACTTGCAGCTATAATTCATGGGTTTCACATCAACTTTTACATACAAAAACACTATATGTTCCTACACTCACAATTATATACTATTATGGAGCACTTTACAGACACTATTTATGAAACTCATTTCTTATTTTATATATTTATATATTCTAATTAAATTCACTTGCAAATAAATAAGAATACTAATTTCATAAAAATAAAATAAAAAACTATATCATTGGAATAAAAAAAATTACATAATTACAATTAAATAAAAAATACACATAATTAGTTTTTTACAACTATTTTAGTACATTATCTGAAAATGACGTTTATATACATCAAACTTTAAAGAGAATGAAAAATTTCATAATAAAAAGCATTATTTTTTTCAAAAAATGCATAATTTAAATTTAGTATTAAAAAAAGAATTAAAAATAGAAAAAGTGAAAAAAAATGGAAGAAAAAAAATCGTAAATGGGGCAAAAAACGCAAAAAGATAAAATAAAAAACTTAAAAAATGGAAAAAACAAATTCAAAGATAATGGAAAATTTAAAAAAAAAACATTATTTTTAAAGAAAATAAGTTAAGAAATTTAAATATACTAGGCGGGCCCCGTGTAAGATACTGGCTGAGCTCAGATCTGTCTGCCCAAATCAAGGAATGCCACTGGACCACTCCCCTCTCCGCCACATATTCAACTTTGCCCCTCTTTTCCAATTTAAAATTCGGACTTTATATCCTGCGCTCGCGGTCTAGTAAACCTCTACCACCATCCGTCACTTCCACCAATCAATTCGCGACGCGGATCATGGGGCAAAATCTGATTGGGTATTCTCTTGGCTCGATACGAAGTCGCCTACTCCCGTGAAGCATTTTCCCGTCACTTAACGCGACTTAAGATTAATTAATTATGCTTAGTATTCAAATTAACGGTACCACGAATCTTTTGGACTGCAGTTGAAAAAAAAGCTTAAATTGGTATTTTAGATTTTGCAAGAGGAACTAACAAATTTCACAAAAATTAGTAACTGCGATAGCATTTTTATTTAAATTCAATCGAAAATACATTGAGGCTCCGCTTGTTAAGTCCGACTAAACCAAGATAGGAGAGTTACTTGGTTAATTTATCATGGAGGCCGCGTTTTGTAAATGGTCTGGTTGAAGCCGGCAAAAAATCTGTATTTGTTCGAGATTAGGTAAGCACCAAATAGGTGCGATTATCTACATGTATGGGAAATGGACCCGTTTGGATGCTTGAATGTCGCAAATGCTCTTGGAACTATACCCCATTTTTGCGTCACACATCGATTGCACAACTTCTCTTACTTCAAGCTCCACCAATTTGATTTGATGAGAATATTTTGGCATCAATATTTCCACCATAGACTTCATATATAGCCGGTACCCAATAGAGATAAGTCACCTCCTGATCATTTAATCATGCAAATGCAACTCTGTTGAGTCTCCATTTTATCGTGTTCTACTTCTACTCTTAAATTCACTATTTTATAGTAGTAATTATTATTAGAAAATTATTAATATTATTATTTCATATTAATCATTAGTCAAGAATAAAATCATTTTACCATTAATTAATAAATTATTAATCCAGACAACTTAATTTACAATTACATATCTAATCTTCCTATACAAAAATATATACATATTGACAATAAGAGCATTTTCGTCATTTCATATCTTATCTATAAAACAATCTTAAAAATGATTTTGTCTATCAAATAATATTATAAAAACCTTATCTTGATCAATATGTTAAGTTTGGCCAGTACTTTCTATTTCGAGTTAACTATCTTGCTATATTTTTTCCGAAATACCAAAAAAGCCTTCAGATTTTCATGAAAGTGCAAGCGCGAATCGTCCAATTTATGCCTATTTGGTTTATGGGCAGCCGCATAATTATTTTTCGAAGTTACCGCAGATATAAATGGTATAAGAAGAGAATTACAGCGTGGCAGTCAAAAGTGCATGCCGTGGTAAAAATGGAAATTCCACGCTTCATTTTTTCTCGCTCCTCGGATACAGACAACAGTTCCATCTGCATTCAACTGCATAGAATAAGATCTGCAGCAATATATAGCGTTAGAGCGAGAAAGTAAGAGGGAGAGAGAGAAAGGGGAGAATTATTGGTCTGTGGCAACCTCCGTGAAATCGAGTTCCCCCTCACTCAGGTAAAAAATTCGTAATCTCAAACCCTAAACATCACATCTCAAATTCTATCGAATTCAAAATCCCTTTCGTTTCAATTTTTCTGTTTGATTTTCTCTCTTTCGTTTTATTGATTGGGGAGGGGGGAAAAGAGAACTTTCTCCTTTATTTTCCATTTGGATTTTGGAGCGTTACAGGAACTGGAGGGGGCTGAAATTAATTGGATTTAATTCTGAGTTTTCTCAATCTTAGTGGAATATTTCTAGTCTCAATTGAGCGATTCAATGTGATTGAAATCCCGACGGAGCTGATTATTGATTGGAAATTCTTGAAGATTGCCTCTATGTTTGTGCTGAGCTTTCGTTGAGTTCATCTTATTTTTATAAGGTTTAGAGGTTAATTTCCTTCTTAGACGCGTAATTGTGATTGATTGGATTCTCTTTTCTGCATTGCAGGTCTGTGTGCATCATTCAGCATTATGACATCTTCCGTTCACAGCCTTTCAGGTGAATTTCTGTGAAGAAATTACTTGCTTTGCTTATACTTTTTCGTGGTTTATCGTGTTCTAATCCATCAAAATTTGGAGCATAGAGGACTAATTTTTTTTTGAAAGTAAGCTTACATTAGGGATGTGGTATATGTACGTATAGAAATCAGCATGCATCGATTAGTGGTAGGTGAGACCTTTGGAAAACCTTATCTAGCTAGGCAGAGTAAGCACTCAGCAGCTTTGTGCTGCATATTTTCCTATCTTCCAATGTTGGACTTCTTTTTGTAAGCAGGATTGAACTCAATGTTGCCATTGCTATCACACTTTTACTTCTCAATGCCCTCTGTTTTAATATATACTGTCTAGACTTCCTTACTAGTTTTTGTGATATGAATAATTGTCAGATAATAGTGAGGCTGATGAAGAACAAAAGCACACAGAATCTTACCTACAACCCTCATCTCCAGCAAAAGGGATGTGTCCGACTGGTATTGCATCACCAGGAATGCACTATGTATCACCTGCTCAAGTTGGAGCTGGAAATGTAATGGTATTTCATATGGTGCTAGTTGTGTCAGTTGTGTTTTTATGAGTTTGAGCCCCCTCATATATTGCTGAACTTAAAAGTATCGCCATCTTAGTCTGAATTGCGGTATCATCTGTTTTTGTTTCTTGTTCTTACAGAAGCCCTAAGTGTCTCTGCTGCATCACTATTGTTATAGAACTTCCCAGACAATACTTTTCATGTTTCTCTCGAATCTAAGGAGATCCTTGTGTAGAATATAACTATATAATCCCTTGGAATCATCCTTAGATGTCATTTTATGTTCAAGCAGCCATGTGGCTTGATGGTTGACGAATACTGGTTTAGTATATAACTCGAATTTCTTAATACTTGCAGGCCCAAACAGCTTACCCATATCCTGACCCGTACTACAGGAGTATATTTGCTCCTTACGAAACCCAGCCTTATCCAGCGCAACCTTATCCTGCGCAGCCTATGGTACTCGTTATGCTTGTCTCCTCGTCCCTATAGAAGTTTCCAAGTGTTGTAAATCTCAACTTAATTCAGGTACATCTCCAATTGATGGGAATTCAGCAAGCTGGTGTGCCATTGCCGTTAGAAGCAGTTGAGGAACCTGTCTTTGTTAATGCAAAACAATATCATGGCATCTTGCGTCGTCGCCAATCTCGTGCAAAAGCCGAGTCAGAAAATAAACTTTCCAAACCTCGAAAGGTATTACTGAGTTGTATCATCACTGCATTCGTTCACATAGTAGTTTTGACGTATAACCCTTGCCAATTCAGCTATAAGGCATTTTTCATAATTGATGAATTCGTGCAGCCATATTTGCATGAATCTCGACATTTGCATGCACTGAGGCGAGCTCGGGGAAATGGGGGTCGATTCCAGAAAAAGAACGAAAACCAGAAGAAGAAAGATGCGGAATCTAGCGAGAAATATCACGACAATATCAACCTCAACAGTGAAAAGGATGCACCCAAATAGTGCCCCCTGAAGATGTAGCTTAAACGGGTCGAAACAAAAGTAGCTCAGTCAAAACTATCTCGTGTGAATTTGGCAGATTCATTAAGATGGTTCATAGATGTTAAGTCATAGTCTCGTATGTGTACATTCAGTTATAGGTTTTTGTAGGAAGCATTTCAGCAGAATGTGAATTTCAGGTTGCTGTATTAGTTTCCTCTTTTGTTTCGAGCAATGATGCAACTCAAGCTTTCTCTCTCTGGGGGTGTAGCAAAGGTAGCAACCTAACGTATAAACAAGATGAAACTAAACGAGTATCAGCTCTCCTTCTTGGGAGGTGCCTTAAACTTTCCTGGCAAGGCATTGCGCGAGATGTGTACCAATGCCCCGAAGCTACAAGGCTCGTGCATGGATAGCTTCGACAAAACTTTCCTGCTCAGTCGAACGATCTCCTTCAACAGCCCGTACATGAAATTCCCTTAGTTTACCTGTCAAGCAAACGACGTTGGAATGATAAGAGCAGCATCTCACTTTTGAATGTAGCTTCAACCATCACAACTAGCTCATGATCATTTTTCAGACCAAAGCATCGAACATGTCATTTGTTTCTTGCCATCACTCGTGACTCATGAGAAACATTGTCATGTAAGAAATGAAACCAATATATAGCAAAAAGCCTAGGCCCAGAAATTGGCCTTCACATTTTTTTCAGTTTACACTCCGCCCAAAGCATCAACAAGTAACCATGCATCAATGCTAATTAAAATCACAAGTGTAATAGGTCGAGCTTAGGTATCATAGCAGAATAGCTTAAAAAAGAAACAAAGAAGAGAATATATACATTTCAAGTGCTTGTAAAATGTATGCATTCATCCTTTTTCTTCCCCAAATCAGAATCTCCCTAATCCCAACCAATAAACAAACCGGCCACCAAATTCAAGCGACGATCAAGAACCACATTGCATTCAAATAAATAGAATAAGCTAAACAACAACATGAAAACCAAATGAGCAAGAGAGAGAAAACAAGACAGACAGAGAGGAGGAGAGAGAGAGAGAGAGAGAGGGAGAGAAACCAAATCTATCTCAGTTTGTGTTACTTCATATTTCGTTTAATTTGCATCGCGTCACATTTGGGCCTCAACAAATCACGGGCTCCACCATTGTTAATTTCCAACTTGGGCCAGCACTATTCAGCCCAAATATTTCCTCAAATGGGCCCATATAAGCCCAATAAGGTTATAAATCAAACTAATTTCATCATATCGCTATCTATTTATATAAAAAAGTTCGATTTTCTCCAATTTTTATTAAAAGAAACTCGTGAAGTAACGTCTCAACTGTCAACTTTATTAAACGATAGAAACTACTAATTTTGCGTCGTAAATTTTTTGGGTGAGATTTATTATTTTATGATTAGTTTTGATTTTGAGTTGTTGACCAAAGTGTGAAAGATAATGATAAGAGTGTTGCGTGTCTTATTCGAACAAACATGATGTACCAATTATCTATCAATCAAACCAAATTCAAAGGGTATAGATTCAAAATTTTCAACACAACCACAATTACTTCACTTTTGTATTTTATTATAATATGTTATCCATAAATATTACCAAAGGCTTCTTCTCTTGAATCATTTCTAGTTTGCCTAAATTTCCCATGTTGTTGTTCTTGGATTTTGTCTCATTGAGACATGCATTCTTGTCTTCTTCATTCCACCCATTGTTCATCGAATAATCATAAAAAAAACCAATCTCTTTGTTGCTACGTTTGACTGTACTTGACCTCAAATTTTGTTTGTTGGGATATTTTTCCTTCTCCCTATTTTCATTTTTCATTTTTCATTCTAGTGCTATTTATGCTGTATATAGTGATATTAGCGGTCACTCATATGTTTGAAATATTTTCTTGTTCGTATATGTATTTAGAAGATGCTAGGGGGAGCTACAACTAGTCCCCCCATATGTTTGAAATATTTTCTTGGTTATATATGTATTTAGAGGATGCTAGGGGGAGCTACAACAAGTCCCCCCGTATGTTTGAAATATCTTCTTGGTCGTATATATATTTAGAGGATGCTAGGAGGAGCTTCAGGAAGTACCCCATATGTTTGAAATATTTTCTTTGTCGTATATGTATTTAGAGGATGCTAGAGGGAGCTTCAGCACCCAACCAATTTTCGTTTTACAAAAAAAAAAAAAAAATCTAAAATTTTTGCCTTTTGCACCCTTTGTTATTATTCTATGTCCATCCATATTTCAAGCTTTTGCATTTATGTGAATGACACACACTTACAATTACAAAGCAAAGCTATGAATAAATAATACGATGAAAATCTAGGATCCTACCTAACATCTTTTACCAATCTACATTCGATATAGGATTTAATTCTTTAATATAGATTGTTATTAAATGTCAACTACCTTAATCTCATAATTATACAAAATAGGGAAAGATTACCTTCTTTACTTGGCCTTTTAATGTACCCCCACCCAGCCCTCCAAAAATTTAAAAAAAAATAAAAGAATTTTGAAAAATAAAAAAGAAATGTATAAAATAAAGTTTGCCACGAGAAATGCAAGTAGGAGGTGGGAGCTAGAGTGTTGGATGGATTGATAACTTGAAGAGTCACTCTCAACCATGATATTGGTTACTTTTTGTTCCATTTATTAGAAGGTTGACAAATAAAATTCATAATCTTTGGTATCACTCATAATGATGGCAAAGTATTATACCATGATTTTCTGCTATTATTATTACTACCATAAAGTTTTTTTTTTCTTTTTTCTTTTTTCTTTTCTTTTCTCCTCTCTAGCTCTCAGCATGAGCAGCAACATCCCTCTTGGCTCTTCACCTTTACAACTTCTATTATTTCAAAATCATGGACCCACTCTCCTCTGTCCTTTCCATGAAATCTAATCTGTATTAGAATGTGTGTGTGTCATATATGTGCATGAGAGAGGGAGGGAGGGAGGGAGGGAGAGAGAGAGAGAGAGAGAGAGAGAGATGTAAAAAGGAAGCAAAGTCATGGAAATTTTAAGAAAGATGGAGAAAGGTGAGACACACACACACACGCTTTTGGTGCATGAGAAAAAGGAGAGCACCAGCCCTTTTGGGCTGCAAGCGACTCGCACTTTTGTCTTTAATTTTGCAAAATCACGCAATGGGATTGGGATGTCGGAACATCAACAAGTGGGCCTGACCCATATGTGGGCCTCTTCTGCCCCAACCCCACCCCCCCCCCCCCCCGGCCGGGCCCCAATATTTTCCTCCTTTAAACTATATAAATATAGTGTTATTATAGTTTACGCCATAAATTATTAATTTGTGATTAAAAATATTTTCCAAATTAATTACACTTAATAATAAAATACACGAATTATCAGTTGATAGATTTCTGACATGTCCCATCGATCTCCAACACATTTTGTTCAAATGACGTATTATTGAAAATAAATCAATAAGGTGTCGAGTTCTTGAGAGGTTTGTAGTAATTTATCATCAATCGAATGATGGGGTGATTTTGGTTAATATTAAAGATAATTAATTCAAATAATTGGATATAGTTTATGATATAAAATGTAATTTTCACATACATAATTATGCACGCAGTATATTCACATATATATATTGTATATATATAAGTTTTATCCACCAAAACATGCACTAACAACAATAATATATCGTAATAAAACATACTATAAATACTTATGAATATTATTGACGACAACACACTGTTTTAATTACCTCCCTCTCTCTCTCTCTCTCTCTCTCTCTATGTTATGGATTACTTTGGATGCTTTTGAAAATAAGATACACTTTATTCAAAATGTCAACCTAGTGAAAAATCTAAAGGTCAATTGCTTTTTCTTACCTCTTAGGATTCTTTTGAGTGAAGGCACAATGCAAATATATATATATATAGTGGTGGCAAACATTTTCAAGTATTACTATATTGTATGGTGGTTGGCGGTCGACTTTCACTACGAAAACTAGAATAGCCAAACAATACCTTAGCTCTTTTGTTTATTGATTTCAATTATATAAGCTTATTTTTCTAAAATGTTATAAATATATAGGTTTGTTTTAAAAAAGTAATATCTTAACTCATTTACTAGTACACTACAATTTAATTCTTTGATTAATCCTTTAGTATTAATACTTAAATAAATATAGACATGTTAGGAATGAAAATTTTGATCAATCTATATAATTGGAATGGAGAAAATTTTATTAAAGTGCTAATCAAGCTTTCTAATTTTATCGTTCGTGGTAAAAAGGGGTGTCATCTTCAAGACTCCTAAATCACATAATTTCACACGATTTTATGATTCTATTTGGCTCATTTTCAAGTTTCAAATTTTCCTAGTAGTAATCCATTGTTAAAGTTTATTTATAAATGATCATATTATTTTTTTAAATAACAACGTGTGATATGATTTGAATTACATATATTACTATAAGTTTGTTTGACTTAGGATAACGACTTTATTTTTACAATTTTTTAGTAACTACATCGCTCATTCCACATATTTCTAATTTTGATTATTAATTTTTTATTTTAATTGAATAACAACCCAAATACCGAAGCTATCGACGTAGCCTTAATAGTATTAATCATTTGTATTGTAAGTAACCGTGAAACTGCCTATTTATTCCACTTTTTATAGCAATCACATGAAATGAAGTAGCTTGTTATATATATATATATATATAACAAGCTACTTAAATAATTGTATACCATAACTTAATTTTTAATTATATTGATATTTTATATAAATTTGGTGATACTTGATTCGAACACACTCATAAATAAGAAGTACGAGTCATATTCCAATTTTGTCGGGCAGTCGAAAGCATCTGACATGAATCATATAGGAGGAACCAACCAATGAGGATACTTATAATTAGGAGAATTAAGGTAATTAATTCAACATTTATACATGTGTTAGTGTTTTGTGGGTCCCATTTCCACCTACAAGATTAGTGCATGACAACGTAGTAATGATATCATGGTTATGGAAGCATGCTTGCACATCAATTGGTATTTCCTTTATTTAAAATGCTGTACTACACACGCAGGGCCGACGCATTAAAATATTGGTATGAGTTATATTTTTTTTATATATTTTAGAATATTCTTTTGGCTAATTTAGATTATTAATAAAGGGTTTTGCCGTAACATTTTACATAAACTTCGAATAAATACAAAAAATTTATAATGAGAAAGTTGATAAATATATGCCTGTTTATATACTTTTTTAATTTAATATGTTTAAAATAATAACATTTTTTAGTTTGTGAAATATATAAAATATGTATTTTATAAGCGTGGAAAACATTAATTCTATTTATGAGAAGATAGAGTACATTACATGAAATGTAATTTTCTAGAACTAAAAATGCAGAGTTAGAGATCACTTTTTAATTATATAATTTATATTGGATCTTGAATATATAATTTTGTATGGACTAATTGAATATAAAAATAATAATCACAAAATTAATATTTTACATTTGCATTTGTTTTTCATATTACAAACAGTGTTATTAACTTTTTTAAAACGCTTTTGCCTGCATTGGTCGTTCTTCGTGGGTCGAAGCACATGGGCCTGTCAGGCCCATGTATTTATTCTAATGTCCCTTGTACTGGCCCACCTTCAGATACAATTCGGTTTCTATAACCGGGTATTCGGGTTGATCCACCTAAAACTAGTTTATTAGATTGTGTCACTGTATAATATGATGTCGCACCGTTTTAATCAAATTAAAATTAAAATATATATTGCTATTGGCATTGATATGAAGTCCACGAATCACATGTTAATTGTTAATTGGTTTGAGATTTTCTCTTCAATTAATAAATTGAAATTTAGATCACCTCGAATACATGCGTGCATATTCGGAACAATGAAAGTGTATGGAAACTATAAATTAAAAACAACATTTGTAAACACATGTTTTTCACCAACGAAAATATATATTTATTAATTTCATATCTTTCTTTATTTTGGAATCTTATGAAATTCAAAATTAAATAACATATATTATTAATAAAAGATAATGTCATAGAACAAAGATATAGATATATTAAGATTTAAGAGCAAATGAAATCGAGCCATGTCAGCTCTAGGCCCAAGATCATGTAGGCTTGGGAAGCAGCGAGAAGTGTCTCAAAATAACGTTCGATCCAGAAATAAGAAGACTGTTGCATCAACGTTATAAAGCCTAAAGCTCAAAATTCAAGTCATGCTCAACGTTCAACTTGAAAATAAGGCGAAAGACCTCCACGTTGACGTTATAAAGCTTGAATCACATATATGCATATTTCTCCGACAAATTCGAGAAACTACTCAAAGATCATTCGAGGAACAACTTGAATAGAAGAAACAAGGAAGCAAATAGAAATATCAACCCACAAACATATATATAGACATTGAAATTCTATATATTTAGTGTTTATTAAATTAAATGCATATACTTGTGTTTACAACATTAAGGTGAACTCCTTAAAAAAAAAACACTCTCGTATATTAAAACTGCAATACAGAATTCTGAATCACTTTAAGGGCGCGTTTGGTTTGACAGTTTGGCCAAGATAGGCTTAGTAAACATGGCCCAACAGTGTATTAAATACCGTTTGGTATCCAAGACAGGGCCCGAGATAGTTATCTCGGCCCGTCTCGTTTTGCGTGCATTATACTGTGTGGGAGGGTTTCACTCGGTTTGTGTATCCGAGCTCCCCCCCCCCGATACACTATCTGCCCACCCCGATTGCTCTGTGTATTCCAACAATACCCCCTCCCTCCCTTCGACTCTCTCTCTTTGTCCCCTGCATCTCTCTCTGGGGCCTGCATCTCTCTCTCTCTGGCCCTGCGACTCTCCCTCTTCTTCGTGGCGCTGGCGACCGGCGGTAGTGGTTGTCGTGGCACCATGGCCGCCGTCGTTCTTAGTTGTCTGTCGTTCTCGGTTGTCCGCCGCAACTTTTTCGCCGTCGTTCTTGGTTGTCCGCGACGACTATTGGCGGTAGTGGTGTTCGTGCGGTGGTAGTGGTGGTTTCTTACTCGGTCTCTGACTCCAGATCTGACCACGACTCCATGGCCGCCGTCGTACCATGGCCGTCGTCGTCTGTCGCTGCATGTCCGCCGTCGGCTGTCGCTCCATGGCCGCCGTAAATTGTT
>JAYDZE010409797.1:0-35456 GCA_034509125.1 Monilaria moniliformis | reverse complement strand
TAGAGAATATTGGGTCCCCGCATATTTCAGGGACTTCGCCATGGGCTCAGTTGTTAGAACTACATCAGTGTCAGAGTCTGAGAAAAGTTTTTATAAACGGTACTCTAAGCACCGCTCGAATCTTGTTGAATTCATCATGAACTTTAAGAATGCATTGGATCAACAAAGGAATGAAAGTGCAAGGTTGGATTACATGGACTCTACCATTGTACCAATGCTTGCAACTGAGCTGTCATTAGAGAAACACGCAGTTGCGATCTACACCGACTCCATGTTCAAAAGTGTCCAAACAGAAATTGTCGAAGCATACTACAAATGTCGCGTAGTTGAGATGCAGTCTGACGACAGTATGGAGCTATATAGCGTAATCTACAGCACATGCAAGTCGTGGCTGGTTAGGTACGATGCTGTCAATGATACGTACACATGCGGATGTAAATTATTTGGGAGGATTGAGATCTTATGCAGCCATATTTTCTTTGTTTTTAAAAACAAAGACGTCAAGTTGATACCAGAAAAATACTATGGGTCCAGGTGGCTTAAGTCCTCCCTTGTAAAGGATGTCCATGGATTTTATGATGACATACCAGATTGTAATATTATTATCGACGAGAAACGGAAGGCCATGAACAAGCTGTACTCTTCATTCTTTTGTTTAGTTCAGAGAGTTGAGGGGAGCATTCAAAATATTGCTACATTAACAACAGCGATACAAGAAGCTGGGATAAAAATCTTCGGTGAGTGATCGGCATCATCGACTGTTAAAAAGAACAAGATGATCGAGGACTTTTACGGTGCTCCAAGACCGGATGCGATTGATGTACACCCTCCAAATATAGTTAAGACAAAGGGTTCTGGTAGCAGGTTGATATCGAGGAAAGAGAAGGCAGTGAGGGAGCTGAACAAACCTGCTAGGTGGTGTGCCAAATGCGGTGAGATGGGTTATCACAATGCACGAAATTGCGACAAAGTAAAAGAGAAATACAGGCAGAAGGACCCGACTGAAATTTTCCATTTTGAATGAATCACAATGGCATTATCATTAACATATATGAACATTTTTACGAGTTTCACTCTTTATTAATTTATATTAATGTTTCCAGTTATATATCCCCGTGAATTATATTTTTTAACTTCGAAACAATTATATATTTTTAGGACGGCGCGAAGTTACAAGCCTTTATCCTCACTATTTCAGCGTAATGAACGTCACGAACACGGGTGATGCCGTTCGAAGCATAGTAATACGATGTAAAAATATATGTGTTTCTTTCTCCGGGCCATACAAAGATAACAAAAGTAAACCTAATACCAATCATAATTTAATAATGTACGTTTCTCACTTAATGTGCGGGGCATCATTGTACAAAAGACAATGCAGTTAGAATAAAAGCAACTACGTTAGCAATCAAATTTTTAATGTATGGCGATCTTAGTGCATGTGAAGTTCTCACATCGCGTCTAGAACGCACCGCAGCCACTTTTGTCTGCATTACATGTGCGAGGGTATAATAATACGTTGTGGCATCAATCAATAATGAATAACAACGTATATATAACTAAAGGACTGTATGTTTGTACCGATATGGCAGATACTGGTCTATCTTCACCTTCACCAGCTGAACGAATACCAGTCTTCCTGTTCTTTTGTGGCACTCTCTAGCTTATCAACCTTATGATGTAATAACCAACAAGTTATTATATAATTGAGAAGTTATACAATGATTCATAAATTAATGTAAATGGGAATAATTATATGGTTGCACCTCATCAGCGCATTCTTCGTCACCATCGCCAAGAATAGGTTGTTTCCCTTTCGCAAGGGGCTGTTGAATTGCAGTGGTTACTGGTGCATTCGAACGTCCATGGACAGCAGCAGCATCAATGCCAACATCCTGAGTGTCCAAATTCAGCATTACAATACATACACTTTAGCATTTTTAACACATCAATAAAGCATTACTAGTGTAAAAGTCACTTATTGTACTTGAACATCTCCACTAGGCTGTTGTTCTATCGGTGCAGAAGGTACACAATCTTCTCCGATTTCATGGGCAGCAATATTCGTGACCCCAACACCCTGAACCTCCATATCACAGCATTTGAACATAAATCATAACGCATTATTAGAAAATACAATAGCATTTACATATAAAGGGACATATTTTCATACTTGGACATGTTCAGTCACTGGTTCTTCAATTGTTCCACAAGGGATATCATCATTCCCCACTCCATAGACCGCAACATCATCAACGTCAACATCCTGATCCACGATATATAGCATTACACATATAATAAAAAAGCATCACAGTATAAACATATTGGCATTATAATAATAAGAGTATAAATGCTTTAACATTATTAACTGAATGCAATCAATTGGAGCAAAAGAGACAACCTTTTCATTCACAGACTTTTCAGGAGGGGGGCTCAGCTTGTGGAGCATCCAATGGTACGCCACTTTGTGCTTGCAACTGTGCTTCAACTGTTGCACACTGTCAATATAATAATTTGCATAAATTTTAGCACAAGCTCACCATTAGTAAAATATATATTCACAAATCAAATTTTAGCTACGTACCTCCTTTTTCACAATGTTCTGTACATCTTCAGCTGCTTCCCCCTCAACCTCTTCATTAGCTGTCACGTCGTACACTAGTTGTGCCGCATGTACAGCGCCATCGACCTCTTCAGTATTCATTAAGAACAACATCATTATAAATGTACAGGGATGTAACTATTTGTTTATGCATATTCGTATAATATAATTACCTCTCTGGTAGCAATTCATTCACCGCTGTCCTCCCAGACCGTCTCCATTCGAGCAGCGTCGCCAGCAGGCACATCGTCTCCTAAGGGTGACGCGCGGACATCGTCGTGTGTGTCCTCAGACTGCATCAATTACAAAAAGAGCTTTAGCAAATTTTATAATACTCAAATGTGGCTAGCTTACTCAAATGAATACTTACATCACTACTCAGCCCAAGGCTGAATGTGGGAAATTCCTTCCTATTGCATATCACATTCCTTTCATCGACGTCACGCATCATTGCTTCTATGGCCTCTAGCCACTCGGGATTATCAAAATCCTCATCGGACATAGCTTGAGTTAGGCTAGCAACGACGTCTACTGCGGGATCAGGCTCTTGTTGTGACATACATAGCACCACTCGCGCTGCATCGGCTACAATTTTAAAGCATTCCATATCACGGATGTGGGGGGCGTGTCCTTAATGCGCTTCATGAGAGTGCACATAGAATCGGCAGCTTCCTTCACGGCTATCATTAGATTGTCCATTGTATTCTTTGCTTCTCTAGCTGATTCATCCACCCCGCCCTCATTCAAATTACATTCTGTTGGTTGCTCTCTAACACTCTCAGCTTTGTCCAAACTATATACACTTGGCAATGACTGCACATCAAACTTGGGTTCAACACACCCTCTTCCAAAATCACCACACTTCAGCTCTTCAGCCTGTCTTTTTTTCAGCATCTTCCCAGTCGACCCTCTTATTATAGGATAGGATCTCACCACGGTCCTCATTCTATGCACCACCCGATCAGCATAGAAAGCCTGCAACCAACGATTACATATGTTATAGTAATAACCATTTAAATTTTTTTAAACACAGCAGGCATGCAACCTAAATATAGCATGTCACATGATAGCATTCAGCATTATATACACATTGATACTTCATTGTTGAACCAATCATTCATAAATATGTAACATAGCATATTTACGTATTCATGTATATAGCATCACTCAGAGAAAGAAATAGCATTATTAACATAGAACTTTAGCATTACAGAACGCACAAGGAGAGAGATACAAAACACATACCATGACGAAGGCGATGGGCCCTGTGTAGATGGTTGCTGGTTTGTCTTTCCAATGATCGTAGGTATGGGCCAGAACATCAATAAGGTATGTGTATCAATTGTACTTCTCGATATCTGCTGTATTGCTGATGTAGTCAAGTATTTTTGGCTTCACGTACCCGTCCGCTGTACTTTTGATAACGGCATGCTCCATCAATATGAGAAAACACCTTTTGAATCATTCCCCCCCCCCCACTCAGATCTTTTTTCCATTTGCTCCATGATGTACTTTGGCAGCATTATGTACCGTCCTTTACCACCATCTACTGCAAGGTCATCAAACACTTTTAGATTTTCTTGCCTAGTTTTTCTCTCCATCATATGGCTACCTCAGGGGAATCCGAAAGTTATGTGTACGTCATCCTCCGAGATATGAAGATTTTGTCCGTGCGTCAGTTTGATACTGCACTTTATTGGATCGAAATTCGACAGTAGACAATACGCAAGTCTGGACGGGATGTCTGTCACTGCAAAATGAAGCAGACCCCCGGAGCCCATTTCATCTTCGGCTTTTTTCTGTTTGTCGTTCAGACCCTCCATAATCTGAACGAGGAAATCCGGTGCTCTTTTGATCATCAACTTACGTTCTGTGGGTTGGGGAACCACAGCTTTGCCGGTTGGTCGCTTGCGTTTGACAAGCTTTATGAGCGGCACGTCACTGTCATAATCGACGTTGTCCGCTACACGTCGTCGTTTACCAGCTGAAATAAATTATACAATTTAACCACCACCAACAGACATGAACACACCACAGCATCATAAAAAGTAAATCAAGGCATTACCCAGAATACACAAAAGCATTTCAAAACATATTGCACATGAATCAATTATTTGACGCAGTAATATTAAAGCATTTTAAGTATGCCATTTTAGCATTACCCGATACATATCTAATGGCATTACACAAGCCTCAGCAAGGCAGTACACAAAAAAAAAACCAATATACCCTGAAACAGGATATTACATGTAACCTCACACAATTTACAGCATCACAGTACCTATAACATAGCATTAACACTGTCCTACTAAAGCATCACAAGGGGCACAAGGATAGCATTATACTGGAGCAGAGGACACTATATATAGTTCATCCAGTAATATCACACAACAACCCATGAAAGGCATTACAACTGAAACTAAAACAGCATTACACATGTTCCAAACTATTAAAGCAAGTCGCCGGAAAACACACAACGAACATGCAGAAAATTACTGACAGAAAATGCAGAACTTCCCAGAACATACACACAGTAAACACGCCGGAAACCCTAGTTATGCAGAAAAACTAAGCACAAAATGGGCATATTAATGGCACACACACACAGAAACCACAAACATGTATACCCACACAAACGGTGAAACAGAAATGCAGTTCGCAGACAAACAGCACAAAAAACACAGACACCCAACATCAATCGGACCGACGGAAGCCAAAAGAATTAAACTTGAACTTACAGTTGGAAGAAGACGGTCGATGGGAGGAGGAAGTGTCGCGTCTGTCCATCAATGTGTCTATAGGTTGCAGCACGAACGAAGCTAAAGTTATCTCCTGGTCGCCGGCGGTCAGTGAGTAGTAGTAGTAGAAGTGCCGCGAGAAATCGTCCAAAATCGCCGGTGGGAGCAGTCCAACAGTCTATCAAACAATGCTGAAGAAATGGTATATTTTGCACAGATTTGACTTCGATTACGTGCTGTGAATCGTAGTGTAGATACGAAATAGATTATGGCCGAAATTAGCGGTAGTTGCCATCATTAACTACCGCCCTCATTTCCCTCGCAGACGAAATTACCCCTGTAATGCTATACTCGCCGCTGTATAATGTTGTCACGTATAACACAATCCGGACCATCCATTGATGTAATCCAATGGTCGAGATTTGGTATTAGTTCAACCATATAGGGTTGTATAGTATGTATGTATATATATATATATATATATATATATATATAATTTTAAAAAGATAAAGCAAAGAAAAAAGAAAGAATGCAAAATAAGAAAAGAAAATAAAATGAACAAAATATGTGTAACCTGGGCAAAGTAAACCTAGTGCTTGTTAACATTGGTATACTATCGAAATTGATAGGTTGATATGGGCAAGCTAGACGTGTATATTCTAATTATAATATGAAATGTTACGTGAATCTGTGATTAAGATGTGATTAGAAGTTGTATGTTAATTATAGAATAAACGAAATATAATTTATATGCAATATGTTATAGTCTGAATGTGATATACCAGCATAAATAAATTGATTATATTGCAGCATGACTTGAATATGAAATATTAAGCATGATTGAGGAACTATGTATAAGTCTGTTGATTTACATAAGCCATATAATGATTTTTTATGTGGAAGGTATACTAGTATGAAATGATTGAGAACATGAAGTAGATTATATGTGCTAAACTTCATATTGGTTAGCTGGACGTGATTCAGCTAGACTATAACATATTATGTGTTATATATAAGAAATTATATGGTTACGCGATTGAAGATTGAATGACAAAATATGTCAAGTATGAAATTGATTCATCGTATGTGACCTTGAACTTTGGTATGATTTTGATATGTGATCGATATATGTGTTATAACCTCGTGCTTAAGTGTAGTCGTTGGGACATCAGTAATGCGCTATCTATTGATCACTCGTCTTCTGGAATTACCAAAGCGAGGATCGTTCGTTATCTGAATTGGACCCCTCTCTAATCTGTATGTTTGTACCCTAAGTGGGTTTAATAACTGAATACGACCTAAATGGGTTGACTGTCTGATTTGTACCCTTTCATGGGATGAGTTATCTAACCAGTGCCCTACGAGGGATCACTCGCGTTCGTATCTGATTTTGATTTGGTTCGTGTACCCAAGTATGTCACTAAGCACGATAGGGGCAAAAGTTATATGTTGTATATGATATCTGAATATGTGTTGAATCTCTGGAGTTCTGATAAATTTGATAATCAGATTTGAAAACCTATAATATCCAAACATATGTTGGATTCTGATTGGATATTAGTAAAACATGTTTGATAGCTGGATATATTGATCATGTTGCTTTGGTGTGCTGATATACCAATCATGTTATGATATATTGATATGTAGATCATGATATGGTGATATCTCATTATAAAATGCTTAATTTAAACTTAATGTTTGATCGTTGGGTTTGCAATTAAAGTGATAGAAATGTCAAAGTTGGTATGTTGGCATGAAATTGAGAAGGTATGTTTGATATGGTATGAATAAACAAAGCGAAATATTTATGAGTTACTTCAATTGAAGTCTAGCCTCTGGTATTAATATGTAGAAATGCTTATATGTTACACTTATGAAATATATAGAACCATGGACTGTGATATTACTTGTGTAGAATGTAAAAAGAATGACTGAGATTAGTCATATGAAATATTGGTATGGCTTAATATGCTAGACTAACAATAAAATGTGAACGTCGTCTCATTAAGCTTACCAAAATATGCCTAAAGATATGAATTCATGTGTAATATGCATAACTCAAATGTTTTGTCTAATCTTGTGTACACAAATGAACTTAATATTAAGTGTATCAATGGTACTAGTAGGTTGCGCGGGACTGTCAAAGCTTTGATATGTGTTTGTGTTGTTGTACGAGAGTACACAAATTATTCCCATGTCACTATGAGTTTATTTAACATTGTGCATTAAGATTATGAGTTTGTTATGCTCAGATAGAGCATTAACATAGGTTTAGAAATCGAAGTATACTAACATGGGATTTGACTATAGATATACTTATATACATGTAGTGATATGTTAAACAGACGGACATTTTGATAAAACAATATTGTGTAAGTACTTGTGAAGAATCTGTTAGGTAATGATAAGTATGAAAGTCTATGTGGTTTTATGCTTAGAGTGTGTTTATTATGAGTTCTAGATATCCGCGGTTCACTAACGATGTTTGATTTGATGTAAGTATGTAGATTTGACTATGTACTGATCGAGCAAGCTTCTAACGAGGTAAAACTAGTATAACCTTTATAATTCATCTGATCAGGTTGGCTAAAGGACTTCTTAACTTTGAAATTATTCCATTTCAAATACTCTACTGAGCTTGAGAAGCTCACTACCACCCTATCTTATCTTTCTGCAGATTAGGTTCAACCGTGTGTTGCCAGATGGACAACTGCTGCACTAGTCAAGTCACTAAATCTGTTGATAGAGTTTTTATCTAATGCTTTTGGGTTTATGTTGGCATTGTCGTTTTTAAATATAGACTTTGTATGACAAGTGAACTTTACTGTTTAACTTGGTTCAGTCGTGACTCATTAGAAAAGACTCTGTTGTGTTTTGATAACTGTTTAGAGTTCGCAACTAAGTCTATATTTGTTTGATCAAGTTAGAAAAAAAAATCCCGAGTTTACTTATCTTTTTTTGAAGATCGTGTCCGTAGTAACGTCACTTATTCGATTATTTAGCAATTGAGTAAGGGGTGTTACAATTTTAGCTAGGCCCGACATGCCGAGTAATTTTTTTTCACATCTATCAAACAGCTCACATATACTGTTGGGCCTAGATAACTTATTTTAACAGGCTCTTATCACCTCTATCAAACAAGCCCTAAATGGTATAAAAGTCTCATGGGAATATTAGTGGTCCGATATTTTGTGCAGGCGCCAAAAAATCAAGGATCACATCACATTCAGAATCATTCATTATATATATAATAATATATCATTATGAGAATGACGTATAAGCACTACAACTTCAAACATATATCATTATGCGGTAATTACAATCATAAAGGATATACAATTGATCCACCAAATCAGTTACCAAATTAGGGGGATACATATATCATTATGCGGCAGTTATGATCATAAATGATATAAAATTGATACAACAAATCAGTTACCGAAATTAGGGGGATTAACAAAATCTGGAAGTGTATTAATTACAATTATATCCCGAAATAGGACATATCACATTCAGAATCATTCATTAATATATAGTAGTATATCATCATGTGAAGGACGTATAAGCATTATAATATCAATCGTATATTATTATGCGGCAGTTATAATCATAAATGATATAAAATTGATACAACAAATTAGTTATTGAAATTAGGGGTTTCGATAATTGCTTCAAATTAGATGTACATATTTAGCCTTATGTCGAATTATTAATTGAAATATGAATTGAATTCTAATTACACGTGTCTTAAAAACATCCATCGAATCCCAAAATGAAGGATCAAGATTTTATCTTAGTTATGCAATAAGAATAGGTTTGGAAATGATCACAACTATATATATATATATATATATATAATATATAGGGTAGTGTTCAAATCCAAATACTTCCTTATTGCCCAACTAAAAACAAGTTGGAGCAGTTAGATTTAGTAATTTGACCGCATAGATTTAATTCATGTGACATGTTAATTACCATTTTTAATTGCTAAAGGTCATAGTCGTAATTTTATATCCAGGCGGTTAAGGAAATTACCGAAAATTAAGGATTTCCTGAAATTAAGGAATTTCGATTTTAATTCCTTAATAATATTGAGATATATTTGTTAGTTATTATCATCATTTATATGATTTTATGAAAGATTTGTTTTTTATAAGGAATATGTATACAGGCTGACATATTATATAATTTCGTATAACTAACAAAATATCATTGCATACAGTTAAACACATCATTATAGATATACGAGAAAAATATAATTTCATACATTTAAACACAACATTATATAATACTATCATTACAATATCATTATATACGAATAGTATCATCATTAAATAAGACCATTTCCATCATTATATAATACGTATATAGCACACTACACAAATGATTTAAAATACGAAACACACAACTACATCATTATATAGATCAGCCAACATCAGTACTGTTCAATAACATAATTATTATATGTAAATAAAGTCACAAAATGCACTTACTGTTCACTGTATATTCAATAGAGATGAGTAGACGATTTGATGCAGAATTTAGGTTTGGTTTTGTAATTGTGACGGTTCATCTTCTGCTGCACAGAGGAGACGTGCGTATATTGATAAGATACTGTAATTGATTTAGTGGGGAGATTTGGTGTTTCAAATCCCGTAAAATTAGGAGTGCCTATTTTCAGAGTTACAAATTTAACATTTTGCTGATAAATTCTTACTATTATAATGATGTACGTTTTAAATTAATCATGGTCCTTAATTTTCGTATCTAATAGTGTATGCTTGTTCTTAGTTAAGATCTAATAGAGTAGTTTGACTTAGTTTGACTTTAGAGCTACTCTATATATATATATAATTCTACCATTATTCAATTCACGGGATATAATACAAGTTCTTAAAAGAACAAAAACTGAGTAGAGCGGAGGAGCCCAATAGAGTTATAGTAACAGAACCACAATCCCATCCGTTCATTTACATCTCCAACTCCTGGGGTTGAGTTAGGTTAGGGTTTATCGGGGGATAGGATTTCAATCGCTCTACTCCGATGGCCAAACCCGCCCGCGGCCGCCCGGCCTCGCCGTCGGGATCAGATTCTCGCTCTTCCTCTCGCTCTCGTTCCCGTACCATTTCTCGCTCCCGCTCCCGTTCTTACTCCGGCTCAGGCTCCCGCTCCACTTCCAGGTCGCGCTCCCGCTCCCGCTCTAAATCCATATCCTCCTCCTCTTCTCCTTCTCGTAGCGGCAGCTCCCACAGCCCTCCGCCGCGGAAAAGGTGAATTTATCCGAGATTTCGCATTTTGTTTTTCCATGTTTGTTGGATGATGAAATGCCTTCATCTGCGTGGACTTGTTTTTTCAGAAATTTTCGTCAACATTCTCGAAGTCTTCTAAGATATCTTGAATAAGTGTTGATTGGTTTAGATTTTATTATGTCACAATTTTTTTTTATCTTACTTTTGAGGGTGATTACATTGGCTTATGATATAGCTTCCAATATAGATTTTGGTCCTCCAAACCCATCAGTACCGTTTTGAATTGTGGTAGAAAGGTGGTGGGAGAAATCTATAACTCCTTTCGGTTGGTATCTGGTTGATTGATTAGTTGACATGTGCCCTTGCTATCTTCTTTTTCTCTTGAGCTGCATCCCTTGGACCATATATTTTCTCTTCAGCTGTGATTTTACATCAATTTGCCAACTCGAGATGGTATAACACAGCTATTTTGGGTCTGGTTGCGTAACATATTTGTGGTCTTACTTGTTTTCATGTTTCTTGAACTAACACTCAATTGATAGTGTTTTTCTTCCAATTGTGGTTTGTGTAGTCCTGCTGAAGGGGTTAAGAGAGGTCGCTCACCTCCACCACAAACTAAGAAATCTTCCCCACCTCCAAGGTGAGAGAAATTCCCCCTTAAGTTATATTGAAAGGTGGAATCTTGTTTCCATTCCATTTCTGGACGAAGCCCAACAGACTGTTTTTAAGATTTTGCTCCATTGTACTCGTGATTTATTGTCAAACTTTTGGAATTGTAAATCAGATCCTGAAATGACCCTGCCTAGAAGCCTAAATCTATTTATTAAAAAAATTTGTGCCTTAAAATCAGGTTAAGACAAATTTATCTATGGGCTTGATGTGATGTGCCATCTTCTGATTTTTCCGGCTAGTGGAAGATTTTTTTTTTTTTTGATATTTGAGAACAAAGATGCCTATGATTTGGTTTTTTCAGGTTCTGATACTTGTAAGTCAGAGGGCCAATTATGTAACTATTTACTATTATCTTTTTATTATTCATTTGCCAGCAATTCTGCTGGTCTACTTTCAATTTTGGTTTCTTTAAGTTTCATACTTTGGGCAATTGTCTTTAGTACTGGTATCTCAAGATATGTGTAGTGCTTTTCGTATTCTTATAGATGGTCTGTCTTCAGGAAAGCTTCGCCTGCTCCTGAATCTCTTGTGCTGCATGTGGACCAGCTTAGTAGGAATGTTAACGAAAACCACTTGAAAGAGATATTCGGTATATTTACAGTACTTAATGAAACATTTAATAATCACTTGCTATGTTTATTTTGTTATAAATTGATAGATTAGATGCATTATGTGCTAGTTATACTGGGAGCTGTTTATTCTATTGAATGTATGTTGACATTGTCCAATTATTTTCTTAATTGGTTCTAAGTATGGGATTTTGTTGCTTTGTCTGTTCCCAAAGGTAATTTTGGTGAAGTGGTGAATGTACGGCTTGCAATGGATCATGTTGTAAGTCTTATGCCCCATCTCTTTGTATTACTCTCAGATCATTGATACTTGCTTCAGTTTTGATTTTGTTACTTCCTGTCCACAGGTTAACCTTCCCAAAGGATTTGCATATGTTGAATTCAAGATTAGGGCAGATGCTGAAAAGGCCCAGTTATATATGGATGGTGTATGATTCTGTTAGTTTTCCTAATTCAAAGATTGTTCTGCTTCATTCATCACGCAATCAATTTCTATCTGCCCGTGTTTTTTCAGGCTCAAATTGATGGTAAAGTTGTTCGGGCGAAGTTTACATTACCTGAGAGAAAGAAGGTTGCATCTCCTCCCAAAGCTGTTGCCACCACATCAAGGAGAGATGCCTCCAAAGCTGAGAACACTACTGCGGATGGTGATAGAGATGGAGGAAAACGTCCAAGAGATGGTAAAGATCTCATTCTGAAAGTGCTGCTTAGTTGTTTCATGCATTGTTTGGTTGTATAGTTGTTTAAGCAGATTGGGAAAATCTTCATGATATTATCAGTTTCTCCTCGTCGGAAGCAACTCTCTCCACTTCGAAGGAGATCTCCTGGACCACGAAGAGGATCTCCTAGACGAGTGCAAGATTCTCCACCCCCACCTCGCCGCAGAGCTGATTCTCCTTACCGACGAGGTGACTCCCCTCCAATCAGGAGAAGGCCTCCACTATCTCCTGCCAGAGGCCGTTCACCTTCTCCTCCAAGACGCTTCCGGTCACCGCCAAGGTTTAGCTCTTTTTTACCTGTCCCAAATATCCCTGCACATTTTCTCTTGATTTCTTCTGAAAGGAGGGGTTGGGGTCTCGGGGCAGCTTCTGATGATTTGTTCATGGCAGGTCATCTCCAAGAAGAATACGCGGTAGTCCTGTTCGTCGGCGATCCCCTCCTCCACCTAGGCGACGGTATGTTGAATGAATGACTGCCTTCGCATTGTTGTTGTCATAATTCCTTTACTGCCTTGTTTTTCCTTTCTTTTTCTGCTGTTCTCTGGTGTTACAAGGATGAGCTCTGCTTCAAATTTGATTATTCTTCCACTCCTTTCAATTGGCTACACCCAGATTCCAACTCTAGTGAAATTGGAGTAATATTTTTTGATCAAATGGTGTTTTTGTAATGGATAAACTTCTTTTGTTCATCTTGATTTGTTGGATCTTACATTTTACAGGATGCAAAATGTTACTAATAATTGCATAGATTGAAAGGATGCCTTTTAAAAGAACATTCTTTTAGTTGTAGGTTTCAAAACCAGAATTGCAGCCATTCGACAAATAATGTTGGAAATCTACTGATTATTGGCCTTCTTGGTTTTGATTGTTCAGTTAAATGATCATTTGAAGGGATTACAAGTCTTACTAGGTGCTATCGTTGCTTAAATATGTACTACTATTCCTTGGGACCATAATTGTGACTCTTTATCTGAATAGAAAATCTCGACTAACACCAGGTAAATAGCTTGCGAAGTTAGTTTAAGCAAATCTTCTGGAATATAGGTGAGCTGTGTGATTTGACATAAAACATCTTGACTTAATTAGATTTAGAGCAGTATATGATTTACAAACAAAATACCATTTCATATAGTACTTCTCAAGGGCTCTTGCCTGCAATAGGCAAAAGAAGCTTCTTTTCTCAGCAGTTGATGCTTCTTTCACATCTACATTTTGTATCACGGTAATCTGTGCAAGTATCTGATCTCTGGTAAATGGTGCTTCGGTGCTTTAAACTTTAAAGGGGGAAAATGAAGCTACATTACAGGGACTCCAAGTCCTGTGTTAAGGGTCTGATTGAATGGTTATATGTTTCTTTTTGTTTACAGTTTTAATGCTTCGAATTCCCATGTGGTTGTTAGATTGGCTGCCTTTTCGCCACTGGATGCAGTCTGATTTAATATATGTTGGTTCTTTCTAAGAATAGTGCTTTGGGTATGTTGCGAGGATCTATTAGGCAATGGTATTCTTATGACATAATACCAACCTAATGAATCTAACAACCTTGAACCTCTATAGCCTAATGCTCCAGACTACTGAGTTTAACATCCTTGTGCGTGGATTACATTTTCTCTCACTGCCATAGTGGGCCATTTACTATAATCATAACTGGTTATTCTCATACTCATTGGTTATGTTTTAGTTCACCAAGACGTCTACGAAGTCCTCCAAGAAGGTCTCCTGTTGGTCGCAGACGTAGTCGCTCTCCTATTAGGAGGCCCGCTCGCTCGCCATCACGATCACCCTCTCCTAGAAGGTGAAATTTGAATAGTTTATTAGTTTGGTTGATTGTTACATGTCTTCATGACCATTTCATCATTTTAATTCCTTTAGAGAAGAATGAGATTAACTTTTCTGGAAATAAATAAGCTCTACTGAGCGACCCATTGGTTTTTATCTGTCTTAACCGTGGTGTTTTCTCTCTCCATCTGTGCAGAGGTCGAGTGCCGCCTTCTAGACATGGGAGGTCTTATTCTTCGTCGCCTAGTCCACGCAGGGTCTGTATCTCTTGATATTAAGTATTCTAAGCCGTAGGTTCTTTTTGATCAGCACAACTAATGCTTCTGTATCTTGTCAATATGCTGCAGGGACCTCGTAGGGTATCACGGAGCCGTAGCCCCCGAAGGTAATTTATCAAATGTTTTGCAAATTGTGTCGACTTTGATGAACTATCAAACTGAGCTACTATGCTCATTTTACTCTGAAAGTTCATAACTTCATATGATCCTGTTTGATTATATTACTGTATTCTGTCAGGCCTATTAGAGGGAGGAATAACAGCAGCAGCAGCACCAGCAGTTCTCCGCCTAAGCCATAAATCATGAATACAACCAAGCCGAGTTTATTTTCAGCAGTGCTATATGCTTTGGGGAATATTGAGATAAAATCTGTGACTAAACATTTGTAATCCCTATTTTGTACCTGGCTGCTACATATGCTATGATTCTTCGTCAATTAGAAAATTTCTTCTATGCTTGTACTTTGGTACGATTCCGCTGCAGAATCTATGTTAGAAATCATTTGTAGTTAACAATTCTGACATGTGTGGAAGGTTTGATAATTTTCTCGATTGTAGGTTCTTATGTTGAGATATTATCACGAGAAACTGCTTGCATGATTATGTTAATGCACCACGACTTTTCTGCTGATAAAGTAAGAAAGTTTTAGTTGCATTACTTAACTTGATATACAATTGCAGACCTCGAATTTAGATTATCAATTGATTGGCCAAGCACAATGCACTCTGCATGAATAACCTAGTTTCATCTTTGTTTCAAGAAACAAACGTTCTTCTCAGTCAATTACAACAAATATGTGCGACAATTCCTTTACACAATCTTCATCAACTTTGATAATCCAATAATCATAGGAAAACGTTGCATTGATATGGAGTCCAAACTGAGCCTAACTCCTGGTTGTAAAAGGCAACTCTATAGGTGTTGCATTTGCATAGAACTCTTCCAAGTTGTAATGATCCCTTTGTGGAGGAAGAAAAATATGTACAACTACATCACCTGAAAAAGCACATAGCAATATGAGAAAATCATATGCTACACGATCATATGCTACATCCCTTCCAAGTAGGCTTTGTTTGTTTGTTCTGAAAATCATATGCTACACAATCATTTCTTTTTCTCTCTTTTTTCAATTTTTTGAGAAAAATCCAAAGCTGTAATCCAACAAACTTACCAAAGTCCAACAATGTCCAAGAGTTGGGTTTGAAATCCCCAGTTGCGGTTCTCCCATATTTTGTTTCAGCTAAATTTCTTATTCTAGAACTAGAATATAAACAGAAACCATTCTTTAGGTAATAAGCATAAATTAACTGAATTGTCAAGTGTAAGCAAGATTAGATGCCAAAGTAAATGCCTTACCCAATAGCATCAACCTGAGGTCGAGAAAATGCAGTGGCAATGATGAAAAACCGAGTCCAATAAACTAGAGGTTTCACAAAAAGAAGCTTTATATCTGCTGCCTTTACATCACTAGCAACCTTGGCCAGTGCTACAGCAACTGTATCACCCACAAGAAACTGTCAGTTAATTTGTAATTCTAGCTTGAGAGAAGCAACTATATAGTGCTCAATGCACACATTTATGGGATAAAGATGTAGAGATACAAGATGTGGAATATGTGAAAAAGGACCTAAGAAATCATTACATTACATGAATCCGGGTATATCCCTCTTCTCCGAGGAACTGTAAAAGCAAAACAGGGATGCAATGGAACCATTTGGATCGGCCCAACTAAATAGACAAGAATTGTTAGGTCTAATAGATAAGCAGGTCGAATGCCAATTTTGATGTGGTATGCTCCTAACAAAATGAACTCTTTTGAGCTTCTGCATGTGTTTGCAAAGCTCTCAAAACCCACACGCACACACACGAGACAAAAAACAGTACGTTCCAAGATAAGTGCTACTCTGCAAGACTCGCACATAATTGTTGTAAGCTAACAGTACCAAAAGAGCAGAAGTGTAGCAAAACTCTAAAATATCTGGCAGTGGGGTGAGATAATGCAATCGGATATACGTTCACCATACTTATGGTGCGTGTAGACAGATAAGTAAGGAACTCACATGACAAGCTTTCAGCATCATCATCAACCTCTGCTCTAACAGCCTTTTGGTCGTTTCTTTTGAAGACCACCTTCCCATACTTGTCGAATAAGTCATCATACATATCATCAGTATCTTCACTCACATTCTGCAAGGAATATCAGCGGCCTATTAACGGCTCATGCAACCTCAACAATAGAGACCACTATGCATATGAATAGTCAACAAGTTTATGATACCATGGACTTATGATCAAAAAGCAGTAAATATGATGTAAAAAGGACCAACCTATGGAAGAAGACTTTTAAGAATTCCTTGCTTATTACAAGCAAGAGAAGGCGATGCTAACATACAAAAGGAGAAAATAAAAATAAACCATGTTACCATCATCCTTAGCTAACACACAGAAGTCGAATTCAGTAGTTTGGTGACTAACTTGGCTCTCATTCTTCTAGGTGCCACAAAAAGGGGAAAAAAAGAGAGTGATTGATATTTCTGAAAAAAACTAGCCTGATTATTATAAATTAACAAGTTAATTCAAAAAGGTCTGATCAGAAAATTATCTACTTTCTGAATTACAAATAAAAATTAAATTAAACGCAATGTAAATAAAAGAAACTGACACGAACCAAGTTGTATAGATATACAAACTATTTCAGCTTGAATCTTACCGAGCCGACGGACAAGGGTGGAAGCAAATGCTCCTGACGGCCAGTCATTCGTAAATATTGGAAAGCGGTGTCATTAGATAGAGAGAGATTTTTGTATCGCCGGAAATGGCCGCCGGGAGTGGAGGATTTGGTGCGAGAAGGAAGAATAGGGTGGTGAAGGGGGGCTGAGTGGATAATCATTTCCGCCAAATTATACCAACATTAATTGTTGTAACGGAAGGGAAAACTGGAAAAATAAGATAGAAGAAAAAATCTGATCCTATAATTTGAAACTGAAAAGGCTGAACTTTTGGGATGGGATGGGTTGGGCTGGGCCTTCTAGATTGTCTGAATTAGATGTATTAAAAGGTTCATACTCAGATATTCAGCCCACTTAAGTGAGGCCCATCCGAATTACAAATCGAGAAAAACCCTAGGGCCTTATCCCTCAAACTCATATATAATCAAAATCGCACTAAAAACCCTAATTCCTGATCGGCCTCTCACCACCACACACACAAGCTCCAACAATGGTGAAGTTCCTCAAGGCAAACAAGGCCGTGGTCCTCCTTCAGGGGCGGTACGCCGGCCAGAAGGCTACCATCGTGAAGAACTTCGACGACGGCACTCGCGACCGCCCCTACGGCCATTGCCTCGTCGCCGGCATCGCTAAGTACCCGAGCAAGGTCATCCGCAAGGACTCGGCCAAGAAGCAGGCGAAGAAGTCGCGCGTGAAGGCGTTCGTGAAGCTGGTGAACTACAATCACATCATGCCCACGCGGTACACGCTCGACGTGGATCTCAAGGACATCGTCTCTGTGGAGGCGCTCGTCTCGCGAGACAAGAAGGTCTCCGCCTGCAAGGAGGTTAAGAGCAGGTTCGAGGAGAGGTTCAAGACCGGGAAGAACCGTTGGTTTTTCTCAAAGCTCAGGTTCTGAAGCGGTCATACAGCGTTTGGTTCCAAAATTTTACGGTTTTTATCTAGTTTTGATTAATGAAGTTGTTTGTTTATGAGACTGAATTTATCAAATGACTATGATTTAAGTTTTATATGGAATCTCAAGTTTACATACGCCTCGGATTATTTCATTGATTGCAGAATGTTATTTACATTTTTGTTCAGTATATTCCTTGATTTAATTTGGTCTTATAATGCCAATGACCCATGTTTTGATGTTTGAAATCTTGTACATGGTCGCCGGTTTAACATATAGCATTGTTTGAATTTGATGTATGTCTAGCAGAGATGGTTCATTTCTATTCGTGTTGGTTGATTGGAGTTTTCAACATCAATCCAGCTTTAGGGTGTGCTGTTCTGTATTGATTGTTGTTACAATGCTCAAAATGGATTTGAAATTAGGCATAAGCAACCACTGGTTTTATTATATGATGTTCATATTTATGTATTAGGTGTCTCTGCGGAGCCTACCAAATATTTTGTTTCATTTCTTGAACGACTAATTGCAGTCTTGGGTAATCACATTTTTTATTATTCAACCATTTCATTTTACCCTTCTGTGATTTCTGTGCTCTCTTATTGAATTTGCTAATTCAGACCCAGTTGAAAAATACTTAATATTATATACGACTTTTATCCAAGGAAGAAAAGCCTGGGCTTTAGTTTGGAACATGTAGAGTGCTGGTTTCTTGAGAATGCAATATCACAATATTTTGTCCGTGTCAAACTTGGCATTTGGAGGCCATATAGTAAATAGTAATACATTTCATATGCATCAATCCTGCTTACTTGATCTAACCTAGAAGCTTATACAAAATTGAGTAAGGATAGCCAGTAAATACAACAAAATACCAGTAATAAGCCAAAAAAATCACCGACGAGGTTTGAAGTTCATTCCCGTTGCTGATCTATCCTCTTAAAAGTAACAGTGATGTTAGTACACCCAATCATCTGGACTGGGCATGCTCTCGAGAATGCCGGACTAATGCAGCCCAGACCATCTCAACAAGATTGCTGCCTAAGCCATCAAGCTCGCCAGAATTGCGCAGACGATGATATGAAAGTGCCATGTGGTCTGCGGCTGCTTGAGCCAATCTCCACTGGGAGAAATTAGCAGCAGTTTGAATTACTTTAGTAAACAAGTACTCAGATGAATCTAAGCAAAAGATGATGACTTCGTAACATTCTTCATTGAGGTCTTCAATGAACCAAAATTCAGCAAGCCAACAAGCTTTATGGGATCCAAACTATCCCTCAGAGTAAAACCAACTGACCAGTTTATTGAGACCCCCAACTCCCAGGGACCTTGACAACTTGGAAATGGCTGCCACAACAATCACAAAGATAATAGATTAAGCTTTCAGGATTTGCAGCCATCACATGATCTTCTTGGCCAAATACATCTGAGACATAAAATTTGTTAGTAAGTGATACCTATTTAAGAGAGCTCTCTCTGAGTCTATTTCACAACAGAAATGACGAGGCTCTCTAGTGTTATTTTATTATTGCTGCCGTCACCAGTGTACAGGAGAATGTCTAAGATAAGTGGTTTTCCTACTCAGGGCTGTCTACCTTCAGAGTTCATGAAGAAAAGCCCCAGAATGCTAATTACAACATATCCAACTTGTGGAGAGAACATTACATTCTACTCAAGAGCACAAACAAATTCACCATTGGAATTAAATGAAGAAAAGCATGAGGGTGCCATCTCATCTGATGTTCCATAAAAATGTGAGAATAGTTGATGCACACTCAGTCACACAGTTTTATCAACAAAACTGTAGATAAATCAGATACGATCATTAAACTAATAGGTTGAAACCAAGCAACATCTCAGACTTGAAAGTATATAAAAGATTCAATAAACAGCTAACATTAACACAACATTTGAAAGATCATAGAAGATTTGATATACCAGCTAATATTAGTAAAAGTCCATAAAATAAATTTATGAGTACCTTTCTCTCATCCCTGATTGATATAACGACTGCAAATAATTACAACTCGACTCCACTATAACTTTGTGAACATGAAAGAGAGCTTATGCAAAGATTTGTGGAGAGAAATACCATCAAAAATTAAGAAACTCCACACAGACTCCCCCCTCAATATAGAATAGCCCTTCTCCAGATGTGCACAATGTAAGATAGCTTGATAATACCCATGTCCTGCAATTGCTAGTCAGTGTATCAAGGACTCGAAAGTTATATTTTGCAACCTCTACTTATTAGACCAGTGTCCATGCCGCATATATTATTAGGAAAAAAGAAAGAAAATAACAAATAACAATGTTCAAGATGGTGTATTCACAACAACCAGAACCAGAATTCACTTATTAACAGCAAACTTGAAAACATAAACTTTTGCCTGAAAAAACGAAAGGGCTCTACGAGACTGTCATTAAAGCAGCTATCTTCTGTACAAGGCCTCATGACTTTCTGAAACACAGCCCAATACACAAACAACTATTCCAAGATAACATACAAATGTATATATGGTCATCAATTGGGGAAATAGTACTTACGAAAGATATTGTTCGCCTGGCCTAAGAGCAGAACTTAGATCAAAGCTTGGTAAAGGGACACCCCAATTCGGGTTTCTTTTAGAAAGCATTTGCCCCAAAGGTTCCAGTTTACGATGCCTGGAAAAAACTTCAAGCTTTCTGACAAGGCCTTCGTCTGCTTGTAAATAACCTGAGTACACATACTCCAGCAACTTCAACGATGATTCCTGATCCACATGAGCTGATAGATGGACTGCCTTTGAAATGTTTCTCTCAATAACCAATTCTGCGCTTGCTCCATTGGATGACTTCTCCATAGAAACTACTGCCCCAGGAGGTAGTAATGATGAACATCTTACAGTGAGAATTACTTCATGAACTTGGGCAGATTCCTCATTAACAAGAACTAGATTTAGATCAGAATGGTCTCTCACTCCTAGGGATTTCCCAATTCTCTTCCTCAAAATACTTGGGGAACCATACAGTCCAAAATAGCTAAGCACATATGCAGCATACCATCTTGAACCATGAGCATTATGGTTTATGCATATAGCTTCCAATTCCTGAATCAACTTGGCTTTAGAAAATTCTATCCGGCTGTCATATGGATGAACTTTCACATCAGTATAATGATGTAACAACTCAGCGAGGATCCACAAGCTAAAAAGCAAAATCATATCTTCCCCTTCCCAATCTTCTAAGACTGAGACACAACAACTCCTCTCACTGAATGGATCGCGCACATGAGACACCAGAGCAGATCTTTTGACACGAACAGGATTTTTTAACCACAAGCACAGTCTTCACCCCTTGGAATTTTATTATGAGTTCCCGATATGTGGCTAGACTAGAATAACTCACCAAACTAATCAAGCTTACCACAATCTCAAGGTTTCCTGGAAGACCAAACATGCTTCCAGTCAATCCAGCATTTAGAATGTTCAGTATGTATTCAACATAATCCTTGTCATCCAGCTTAAGTATTTCATATAGTAAGGACCTGGCCGAGGATGCAATATATTTGCAAGGAGAATAAACCATCATAAGAACTGCGCTACATGCTGATTCACACTCGCTCATATATGTGAGACCATATTGAGAAACTTGACGTAATGTCTGAACTGAGTTTGCAAAGGACAAGGCTGCCAAAGAGTAAGACAAGAAAGAGAAAGGAACACAAAATAGAATAAAACGCATGTTAAACCACCACAATCAACTGCAATGACAAGAATTAGCACCAAAATTACAGGAGTATCAGGAAAAAACCCACAAAAACAAGACTAATTGGAGAAGAACAGGAAAATATTCCAACCTGAGCTACAAAAGCACTCTCTTGCTGATAGATGTATTATGATGCACATATTATGAGGACATTAAGTTGGAGTTCATTCCCTTGCACCTTATGATTGATATTTCCTGCACAATTAACCACAAGTCCTCCAAGAATATCCCATATATAAGGTCTATAGGAAAGTAGAAAATCTGCTTCAGGACTCTCCCGCACCAATAAGTATCAGATCATTCAAGGAGGACTGAGCTGCATTTTGTGAATTTTGGGATAATCTTCCAGAAGAAGATCAAGGAGGACTCTATCTACACCAGCTTTCCAAAAGTGCAAGTGGTGATCACCGACCCAGAAAGTTATTGAAGCCAAACAACTAGCTTTCTCCACAAAAGATGATTGGCTTTTAGCAGATTCTTCAGCAATTGAATTCCAACTCTTCAATGTATTGATGACAGCTTTGACTAGCAGCTCAGAGCATATCTTCAGCATTTTTGTAGATCACTCCTGCTAAGCTGATAAAATTCATGAAGCAGAACAATTCAGACAGAAAAATCTACACACATCATCTCAGGATAATGGTCAATACAGGAAAGGATACTGCTACGCATCAAGCAAGTTTAAATGCTTCCATGCGGACTGAATCAGTATTTGAACTACCCATGTAGCTCACAACCATCTCTAGAAGGTGCTCTCCCTTTTCGAGAAGCTTCTCCGCACCATTTTACACACAGAGCTGACGAGCACAAAAAATAGAAATAGTTGCACTATCAACGAGCTACATTTACAAGATCAGCTTCAAACAATAGGAAACATATAAAAGACAGTGTGATACCTAAAGAAGAATATAACTGCAGCACAGCAACTATTACTGAGTTTTCAGACTGTATGATAGCATCCAAGATGTTTAAGAATTCAGAATCATTCCACACAGAGTATCTAAAGGATGAGCACCGCCACAATATTTTACTCAACACAAATGACATCTCTTGAAAGTACTGAATTGGTTTTCCATCTATATAGAACTGCTTGATGTTTTGGACAATACAACCAACTGCATTTGCTTCCTTCAGAAGATGCCACGCTTCTCTCTCATGTCTAGAACTTAACTTGGATAGAATGACATTCATGGATGCAGCACATGATATTGCAACTTGCCATTGTTGGCAAGAAAACAAATCTGCTAAAGGATAGAGTAGATCCAGAACATGAATATTCAGCATTGAACTTGGCAAAAAATTAACCAGCTTTAGAGTAACAGCAGACGCCAGCCCTAATATTGATTGACTTTTGAACTCCAATATGGTCTTTGTTGCTCTGACTATATCAATCACTGAATCCTGGAACAAAATGAGTTAAGTTGAGGCCAATAAAAGTGAGACATGTTGCTTGTTTGGATCTCTTAGAATCTATGTACCTTGACAAGTGGGTATTGCAATGTTTTGCTAGAGATACACTCAAGGAACGCATCAATTGAACGAAGCACTTGTCTGAACAGTTCCATTCTCTTTCCTCTCCCAGCTTCTGCAATCACAATTTACAATATAACATGATGTTACCATTATAAAGAGACTACATTTGCTATCAGTTTTTTTTTTTTTTTTTTGAAATGCTAGTACTCGGGTAACTCTGAATGGGAAGACGTATCTACCAATACAATACCCGAGAAATCAAAGTGCACCAAGAAAAGGAGTTAAACCAGTCACTTTAGCTTCCATCTAAGCCAAGCCATGTTTGATATAGAAAGTGATTATTTTAGTTTTGAGAAGTTTTTAAGGAGAGTTCAAGCAATAGAATGCTCAGAATGAGGATAACATATAAATGCTCATTGAGTTCAACGAAAATATAAAATTAGAGAATTCCCTCATTTAAGCTCAGCTCTGGCCATGAAAGGTTTTGCTATTTATGACTTCAAAGAGTGACATTGAGCAATGCTACTTCAGATATATGCTTGGAGAAGCTTAAATAAGAACTCTAGTGAAATATTGAAATGACTTGTCTAGCATTTGACTGCTAGTATTAGGCAGCGGAGTCCCATGCTTCAGATTGAAATATATATACATGTACTGATAAGAAACATAAAGAAGGAAAATGATTAATGATCAAATGAGTACAAGGGGATGAGGAATCCCATACTGATTAACATAAGCTCGGACCTGATGAGCCATTTACAGTGAACTATGCATCATAACTTGAACAAGGAGAGGCACCATGAATGTGTTGACATTCATACCTAATCGAAACAGAAGTTTTTCATTCACTACTGAGGTGCACACATCACATTTAGCAGCCTTACTGGATACTTGATATTCAGTTGATCTATGTATTGACAGGCGATGCATATGTAAAGACATAAATCTGTTACTTACCCAAATAATAAATGACATCTAGGCAGATCGAAATTGTTCAGCGGGACTTAACTCTCATATAAATTGAAAGAGTTACTTCCTCATGCATTAATCCCCAGCTATTTCAAATGGCACCGAAACCAAATAGATGAAACCTCCAGCCACAAAGCGTAAACTACCCGAGGTTGGAGCAATCCGGGAAAATCGTGTTAGAGCAATCGCACCTCCTCCAGCGGATAAGACAAATATAATCTAGAAAGTGCAAGACTCAAACCGCCATTGTAGACAAGTTGAGAGTTTAGACTATATTTGACGGCGCCCAACACCCCCCACCCCCGGTCGACCGCAGGTAACTAGTAAGCATGCCTTTTATTTTAAAAAATGAAACAAATTCTTGGATGAGACCGACCACGGTTGATGATTCACTCACGAGGTCTCTTTTTCCAATTGATGTCACAGCAAACAAACACGCAACACACACGACAACATCACACACACAATACACATTGCGCACACACACTGCACAAAATACACACACTACACACACAAACTGCACACAATACACACACTGCTCACCCACACTGCATACACGCATACACACGACACACAACAAAGACACATAAACACACACGATACATAAAATTACACACAGCACACACGATACACATTGCAGACACATAACAAACACACACGACACAAACATAACAAATACACTTGCACACACAACTCAAAATATATAAAAATACTAATATAGAATTACATAATGCATATAAATTAAAATTAGAGTAAAAATTAATATATAAAAAGTCAATTCTAAATCTTGGTTAGTTTTCTACTTACCAAACAAAGAATTTGAAATTGAATTATAATATTATAACTTGAAATTCAATTTCATATAATTGTAATTTTAAATTAATTTCAAATCTATTTTACCAAACACACCTTTAAAATTTGTTTTAGATTCTCTTAAATTTTCATGAAAAAGTCATTATGCACAACAGTCGATTTTAAACGCTACTTAGTTCTGTTCAGTAAGGACAGGGAAATATGGCCTATGTCAACTTTTAAAAACAGGTGCTCGGTTCTAAAGACCGAGGAGAGAGTTATTATTTTTTACTGAGCTCTGACAAAAATTGGCAGTAACTTATATTCTTACATTTTCATCTTTTCATTCATTTTTTAAATCTTAAATGTGTGATTCAATTGCATATGTCGACAAGGGTTTGGTCCTTGGTCGATCCTATTGTCACCTTACTCAAGCAACTAATGCATAATCTAAATTACATATAATGTATTTGCGGTAATCATAACTGTAGTCTATTCTAAGTCGAGCCTAGCATGCATCTAACACATGTTTCACATGTTTATTAACAAGTCATCACACTTGCAATTCAATCATAAGTTCTAAAGTTTATACGAAATTTCTAATTTTGTTTTTGAATTGCTTCTTAGTCGCTAAATCATCATATTTTATCTGCAAGTACAACTCAAGACCAAAATGCTTATTAGTCGTGAATTCACTAGGTTTTGCCTATAATTTACAACCACAAAGCATTTTGAAATCAATTTACGTAAATTAAGGAGAAAACACTATTTTAACCAAAAAATTAGGTATTTTTCTTTATTGTTATTTATCGTGGTGCCTATTTTTATTTTTACAAATTAAAAGTGACTATTTTGATATATTTATTTTTATTTATATAATTAAAATGTGAAAAATTGGGCATAACCCAAAGTTAGTGGGCCTGGGCTTCCATTATGGTCCAATACAAGAGTTGTTTAATCCAGCATAAGCTAGTCCCATACAATTAAAGTACTAAGTAACTATATCAAATCATTATATACGATTTACAAATATTTTTACTTGAATTAGAGAAGCGAAGTTGTGGGATTTGATAATAGATATCTCTGCCTGTAATTAGGTCAGAATATAAATATTCGACTTATTCGAATGAAATTTAATATAATAATTATATAAGCCGGTAGGAAGTATTGAAAGGGGCTAGGGTTTATACATCAAAGCCTAAACCCTCCCTCATTCCCTCGCTTACTAGAGAGACACAGAAGCAGTCGCGTCAGGAAAATGTTTTCAGGCGGAAAGAGCTTCGTCTCTTCGCCGCCGGCGTTCTCGAATGACGCTAAGCGCCTCCTTGTTTGCACCGGAAACACCGTCTCCGTATTCAGCACCTCCACTGGTCTACAGGTTTCATTTTTTTATTTTTATTTTGAATGCCTTCTTTCGCACACTGTAAAATCGAATTTTGATGGCTTCGTTTCAATCTATCTGTATTCCAGACTTGTGAGTTGGAAGGGCACGAGGCGCACGTGACTTCGGTTATAGTCGTTCCGGTTACTAATCCGGCGAGTAAAGTCTTGTGCTATTGCTGGACGGCGTCCCTCGATGGGAAGATCAAGTACTGGGACTTCGCCGCTCCGGAATTGATGAAGACTATTGATATTCGGTTTCCAATTCACTCTATGGTGATCTTATAGTGATTGTTTCCAGATTGATATTTTTTTTTTTACATTTTGATTGTTTGAATTGAGGTGATTCTGAATGCTGTATTGTGCTTGTTATTGTCTTTTAGTTGAGGGTTATCAAGAATGCACAATTGTATAATTCTGAGTGGAGTGAGTTAGAAAATTTTATTTTGTTGACTGTGGTACTTATCTTGAATATCCGTTGTAGCTTTAATTTAAGTATGTTAGCCATAGTTCAGGTGTGATGTTTATTCATCTGTTTAGGCTGCAGATAGGGAATATAACACAGGAAAAAAATAATTATTGTCAATTGATTAGTTATGCACAGTGATTATATATTTCTATTATGACTCTAACATGCTGTCACCAATTTCAGGTTATTCCAAGTTTATTACGCCACAAAACTGACAGTACCCAGAAGCTTCCTGATCTTTATGCTTATATCTGTAGCGAGGATGTGAAACAGGAAGGACAACCAATCTCTTTAGGTGGACGGATACAGAAATGTAACCTTACAAAGTCACGTTTAGTTGGTGGAGTTACTCTAGCTGAGGTGCTTTTGTTGGTCTGCTTTCGGTTGAATTTCTGGTACAATTGTGATGATCATACAAAACAATAATTTGCATATAATTTGGTATTGAACCGTTATTAATTTTTAAGACTTTATGAATAGGTTGAGTTCCCCATGAATGTCCAATGAAGACTTTCTATTAATCTTCTCATGTCATATATAGTATTAATAATGTTGATAGTTTGACTTGATTTGTCAAAAAGGATTTTATGTTTATAACTCAAAGTCATATGATTGATTATTTTCTCTAGATTCATTACCTGATAGCTAGAAACATCAGACATGTAGAAGACTTTTAATATGATTTGATGTGATTGTCTCTTTTTATTTTTATTTATTTACTTATTACTCATTAAGTGGCATATTCTGGACACTATGCTTGACTGTACATCAGAAGACATATCTAAAACTTCCAAACACCTCTGGAACAAATACAGATAGAGCTAGATTTTGTCTTCATTAAAAATTGAAACCAATAAGTATATATTGGGTTTGTGTGATTTTGTTTGAAGTCCTATGTTCGTCAGGAAATTGTATTGACATGTATTAATGATTCTTTAACTTCTGCATTGCCCTCTTTAAGTATGAAACAACTTGAATTTTTGACAGACTCGGAAACCAGCTTATGTAACCATCAGTCCATCAGGGAAGTACATTGGAACTTATGAAAAGCGCAAGCTCCGTATATGGGAAATACCTGCAAAAGATTCCGAGCATGGTGGTTACAAGAAAATCAGATTACATCATACAAGGTCAATTACTGCCATGGCTTTTCATCCGAATGAGAGGGTGGTAGCAGCAGGTGATGTCACAGGAAGGATCTTAATATGGAGAGGTGTTGGGCGTGAAACATTCTCCAATAGTAAGTCATCTAATGGCCTATTAAACATGGACAGAGAGGACAGGCCAGGAGTGAGGGATAACGACGATGCAGATTCATGTACCACATGGCATTGGCATTCTACACAAGTGAATGTGCTCTTCTTCTCTTCAGATGGTGCTTATTTGTACTCAGGTATTATATGTGACTGTTACTTCTGATTTATCAGGTGAAAGCAAGTGCCTGCTATGATTGGTGAAGTTTACTGCTGAGCAGTCTTTCTATAGTTGTTTCTTGCATCTGGGTAATATGGAATACATGTTTTATGGTTTTTCCTCTTCCCACCCTCCTAGGTGGAAGAGAAGGAGTTTTGGTTGTTTGGCAGTTAGATACTGGAAAGAAAAAGTTCCTTCCACGGATTGGATCCCCACTTCTGTATTTCATCAATTCTCCAGACCCTACATTATCATCTGTAAGAATTATAAGATACTTGGATTGTTCTTTTCCACAGCTTCATAATGCTTTAATTGGATGAGTTCTGAATAGTAAATTTTCAGATATCATGCGCAGATAATCAAATTCAAATGCTTAGAATGCCTTCGATGGAGATCTTGAGGTCCATTTCAGGGATCAAGGTTTGTTTCTTAAAGTAAATGACCTTAGTAATTGATAAGACATGATATTATTTAGGAAAAAGAGTATTCTCTCTCTTAGCCAACTGTATCCGGTATTTACATATTTTAACAAGGGTTGTTATGGACAGGAGATGCCCAGTTGCATGCTACCTGTATTGGTTCTATAGAACACAGTATTGCTGCTCAGCTCAGTTTGTAAATAAGCTTACATTTTTCCTTATTTATTTCAGATTCCAAGTTCACATATGGATATATATGAGGGATTTGGCTCGGTTGTTGTTTTCAATCCCACTGCTGGCTTGATTGCAGTACCTGCAGAGAACTACCGTGTCCAATTTTATAGTTTGTTTGATGATCGTGAGATTTCTGAGGTGTGTGTGACATGAAACATGTTGTTTGTCTGACATGAGATATATTGTTTGGCTGCATATTTTGATTGATTCAGCTATAGATTCCACCATGTCAAGAGTAATATTTGCCTTCACCTACTGTAAATTGGTGGAAGTTGTACATTGCCAAAAATCTCCGGAATGTCTGGATTACTGTCTTGCATTGATGTTTTTCCTTTTCATTTCTTTCTTTAATGTTCTTCGTTCGCTTTTTTGATTTTTCTCTAATATTTGTTTATTTTTGGAGGGGTCGAGAGCAACAGGGGTAGCTCCTTTTTGCACGAGTATGAATTGAGATTGGAGTCTTGGCTTTGAGAGATCATATAGTTTTTTTTTTAATATAAATTTGTTCATCAAGTAATCTTATATTACTATTCCTGGGTGTTGAATTTCTTTTGAAGAAACTATTTGTTTCGATGGTTTTACAATACTTTTAGAGTTCTTTACTCGTGTTGTCCTTTAGATGACTAATTGTTTTCACAAGGTTGTTCAGTCATCTCTTCCTTGGGGACTGTGCTACTATCTAATAATTATGCTCTGCAGTCTCTTTAGGTATAGTCTTGACTTCGTATGTTTGCAGGTGCAAATCTGTGAGAGAAACCATCAGCCTGGCGATGAAATTACGGTAAAGAATTTTTCTTTTAGTTGCCTAGTTTTAGAAACTATGACATTTTGCTATTTTACTATATGCATACTTCATTTTGGGCATAGCCTATTTTCTTGGGGATATTCCAAGGCTAAAACATTCTTAACATAATAAATTTATTCCACTTTCATTTTCGCCAGGTAAAAGTGAATTTGGTAGCTCTTTCTCGAGATGCTTCTACCATGAGCACTGTTGAAACCAGGCTTCCTGAAGAAGGAATAGGCAGCCTTGTGACTCTTAAGTTCTGGGCATGTGGTTCACAGGAAAAACAATTTAGCTTGTCTACTGTCATATATGAACCCCACAGGTTTATCTTCTTGATTATTTAGAGTTGTGTCCTATTGCTATTTACTAGATGCAATTAAACCATTTAGGTTTTATCAATTATGACAAGTTATGCTCGTCTCTTTTTCTGATGGCTGAGATTGATTAATATGTGACATTCTCAAGCACCTAATGGTTTCATGCTTCCTGCAATAATTGGAACAGAGATGCTGGAATCTCATGCATAGCTTTCCGATCAACTGGTCACATGGCTGTCAGTTCATCATATGGTGGAGATTTTAAGGTAGATAGACCAATTGAGTGCTTTTCAGTTTTCATCACATGGCTGCCAGTTTCTACTTTTTATATATACTAATTAGTTCTGAATTTCCCAACTTTCAGGTGTGGGTCCAAAGACATGAGCTCACCCCTAAGGAAGAGACTGTTCAGAGGAGTGGCTGGACATGTCATGCTGTTGGATCATACAAGTATTACCATTTGACATTTATCCCAGATTTCTTATGGCTATAAGATCCTATGGATCTCATGGATGCCTCATATTAACAAAAATCGTTTTTTCAGGAAGAAGCCTATGACTACTGCTGCATTTTCCAGTGATGGGTCTGTCCTGGCTGTTGCTGCAGACAAAGTTATTACCTTGTGGGATCCAGACAGGAACACTCTGCTGGCTGTAATTGGAGATAGTCTAGAGGTCATTTTTTTAACTGTATCTAAAGCTAGTTTACGTACTTATTGGATGTGTCCCTGTGATGCCCGCCTACTGCTAACTAGTTCTTTCCATGATCGAATATCTTTCCATTCTTGCTGTTATTGTGCATTAATAGTATTTTACTGATAGAATATATGTATTTTAACAGCTATATACAACCCTTACAGCTAACATTATCTTTACTTGCTCCAGTTTCTGTAACTTACTCCTGGTATGCATGAATTTTTTTACTAACTAGACTTGTGTGTTTCTATAGCCAATTACAAATCTTACATTCGTTGGGAAGTCGGAATATCTTGTATCTGCTTCACGAGGCTCAAATCCACAGTTGACTGTGTGGAGTATGTCGAAGCTGTGTACAGCTTGGTCCTACAGGCTTGACATAGAGGGTAAGTGTGTGGGTTCCTTCCAAGACAATGTCATTTTCTTATCATGTTTGCAGGTCATCTTGCACTTTTACCAAATTGATTGGTTTTGACTTATTCTTGTGTCTTGGGTAATTTATTATTCTGTTTCGAGTCTTTTGACCTTTTAGTTCACGAAGCTCATTATTGCTAGTGCATATTGGTATGTCAAACATACCATTGCCTTCTTACTTGTAGTTTTATCCTGTTCTTGTTGTCAGCAGCCTGTAACTGTGTAAGCTTTTCTATTTAGGTATAATACTTGTCTTTTTCATCTGTAAGATATTATTTATCCTGTGCAGCAATCGCTTGTTCGATGCACAATTCCACCTTTGCCGTTCTTGCTCTCTCGAAGCAAATTGGATCTGGGGATGCCTCATTGCAGTGTGCAGAGGGGGTAATTTTGATGTTCAATGCAGAAAATGCAGTTCCCTTGTCGGTGTGGTTTGTGGGCAAGGTGGCTCTTCTGTCCTGTCTTGTTGTTCTATTTATACTAGTTATTTCTGCTATCTGTTACTCCTTTTCTGCCTAATGTTTTTATTGAAGTCTTGCATAACTATTTCTTTTTGTAGTTTCTGTGTGTTACTGTGTAATGCTTATATGCACAGTATAATAGCTGTTAATAGAGTTGCCACTGGACAGGATTCTTATCAAAAGAAATAGTTGGATTTTTAAGCTTCTTTTGTAGCTTAAATTTGTGATGCCATCCAAATGCTCGATGGGATTTGTCGAATGGAGATGCGGATAATTTAGAATTGGAGTTAGAAATCTGTATGAAAGAAACTTAGGTTGCATTTCGAATAGGAAACCATAGATGCAAACTTTGGTGGCAGTGTGATTTGCTATGGATTTGAAGTCTATAAATCTCATTCTGAAATACATTCCCCTTTACAATATCTCAATCCTGCAACTTACAGATGGACTGTTATTTAATGGAATAATAATTTAAGCCTTGGGAAGTATCTGGTAGTTTTATGTAATGGGACACGTCTGGGTAGCATTTTAACCATAGATTTGTATGATAATCTTATCTTGAAAATTACTATTTCAGGCTCAAGGAGGAGGTCTTTCATTTGTCTGTTCAAGCACTGAATTGGAAGACAAATTTTCCGGAACAAAAGCCACCAATGAAGTACTTGCTTACATTAATGGTGCTCATGAGTATGTTCTCTTGAATCCACATAGTGAGGAGGAGACTAAACTCAACATTTCTCGTCAACGAGACTTCACTAACCTTGATGAAACAAGTGAGGATTTCTCTTGTTACAGCATGCATGCTGGTTCTACTAACAGATATTCGTGTCATTGAGTGACAGTCAGATTATTCAAAAAAAATTTGTCCGTGAAATCTGACTTTTACCAGATTTTGTCACGCATGATGAATTTGCATGTTTACGTATTCATTGTTCGTCAAACCACTTTGTGATTACTGTCGATTCATACTAACAAAGACTATTTTGGTTTCCTTTGTTCAGATACACATGGGTATGCATCAGTGTATGGTGAGTTACCAGAATTCAGCTTGAAAATAGATCAGACTCCATTCCCGTCAATGCTGTCAGAAAAAACCTGGAAAAGTATATTTAGTGGACCGTCTCACACTCTTCCTCCCCTGCCCAAGTTATGCTCAGACTTCCTAGAATCATTGCTGGAGAGGAGGTCTGGTGTTGTGGAATAGGCCATTATTCATACTTAGAAGCCGTATTTGTGGTTAAGTAATTGTGAGCTTGCGCCTTCTATGACATCGCAGAATGGAAGAGGGGGTGGGGTGCTCCTCCTCAGAGACAGCTCTGCTTACTAAATCAGTCATTTTGGTGGGGAGAAGCATTTCATCTGCTGCTTCTGCATACAATTTCCACAGGACGTGGAGATGAAATTCCGGTGTATGATTTTGTTTGTATTAACACTGCTTCCGTGGATTCACCGATTGGTCAGGTTGAGGTGTTAAAATAGTAGTGGCCAATTTATAGAGGTTTAAAAAGTTGAATATGTACTGTTTCTTATTTATAATATGAAATGTCCTTTTTTTCTGGAAAAAAAAAATTCAATATATACTTGTTCGTTATTTTGTTTTGTGCTTGCTTGGTTTCTAATGCTAGTGCCTGTTGGCACATATGTGTTCGTCTTTTTATTCCATTTCAGTGGAACCCTAAAAATCAGATTCGACACATGGGGCACTACATGTTCAGTCTTCCTTGGAGTCAATATTTTGGTTAATTTGGTTCGTTTTATCAGGGAACCTATTGACTGGATTTAATTTAATTGTCCGATAATTTGGTAGGTTGCTGTACTAACCTAACGGTTTTTTAGAAGTTTATTCAATTTTTACTAATTAAAATGATTATATATATATATATGTATGTACATATATATATATATATATATATATATATGGAGAGGTGTAAATGAGAATTATTTCTTATGGTTAAGAACGTGAGAATTATTTTAAGTTTTTAGATTGCGGAAATCTATGGTAGATGCATCTTCATTGTTGGATGAATGTAGACTTGAGTTCGAATTTTAGAGGGGATGATTTTTTTTTCCAATGGTTCATTTTCACCTCGAATGTAGTTGCTTTGAACGTAAAATGCAAGTGTTGTCATATATATAAGGAGAGGTGTTCAAAAAAGAAAAGTTGCACACTTTTTATGTACATTTAAAAAGATAATTATTGTACACCCTATAATATTTGAATTCTACATTGAATAAAAGATATAGAAGTTCCACATATATGATATATCATGAAACCTTATAAATCCTAAGTGAAAATGAGGAGACCTTCATTCTTCGATCAACTACCTAAAAAAATAAGTTTGCTCTTTTATTGGATGGATGAAGTATATTAGTTCTAATTTAGTTTTTTGTTGTGTGGGTGAAAAAAATACCATATGGATTGAAAACTGAAAATTGAATATGTGGGTCTATATATATTTTTTTCTTTACAAAATTTAGTAACTATAAATTTATTTTTTGGAATTCGAACTTTGGTTTTTCTAAACTACACCTTATATATACATTTTCTAAAATGTTACGTTCTTGTGTGATTAGTTAATGAATTGGAATATTTATCTTAAGGAGTGAATTTCAAATTTAGTCAATAGAGATTGTGGTTGCACATTTGCGATTTATGGAGATGAAAATGCACATTTGCGGTTCTCGGAGATGGAATTAATATCATTTCAGGTCATTTTTTATTTTTGGCCTTTTTTCTTCCAAAAACGCCCTTCAATCCTCCAAGGGTATAAATATACATTTCTAATTTCACTTTTTGACAGTCCGACACATGCAAACCTCACTTTTTGCAGTTTTTTTTTTATTTGACATAAAGTGTTGCAATGCGTAAGAGGTCTACTTTTTCTTTACACTCATACTCTCCAAATATATACATCACTTTTAAAACTTTGCACTTTTCTTCATCCAATTTTTTATACTTTGTACCTTGTATTAGATTATTTTACTCTTGCACTTTTATTATACTTTTCTCCCCTACGTCCTCTGTCTTTTATTATTATTATTATTATTGAGTCTTATAATCAATAATCTCAAAATAAAATGTTAGAAGTGTGATTTATGTAAAGATAATTTTTTTTAAAACATCTTCACAAAACAAATATGAAATATCATATCATTATTAAAAAGCATATGCTATAATTTATATATGTCACAACTAAAATAAATGATACTGGAGTCAGAGAATCAAGACATCACTTTTGCTACTACAATAGAGGAAAATAAACTTTAGAGATTTAAGATTTTTTTTTCTCAACTATCCTGATTAACCACAATTAATAATGCCCAACTTCATTGATACAATTAATAAATAATTCATTAATATTTTCAGCTTCGACTTAGGAAACATGAGAAATTGATGTCAAATAATAGCACTAGTAGAACATGACTGATATTCACCAAACTACTAATTAGGTAAGGTGACATTATATTCTCTCTTCGTTTTTGTTAAGTATTTTTAATCATAAAATCACAATTAACAAAATGAAAAATTTACATTTCGTAGGCTTATTAATTATTATAATAAATGCATATATACAACTAATATGTAATGAGGTAGTAGTATTGTGTATTCGAATTTATATATTATGTCAGCCTAGTTGATTTGACTCTTATCAAAT
>JAYDZE010409686.1:0-16800 GCA_034509125.1 Monilaria moniliformis | reverse complement strand
GCGAATTTTGCATGGTGGGAACCTAGTCATGGACGTTTCAAGTTCAATCATCCATGGAAACTCTACTTGAACGTGGGCGGCATAGTCAGGCAATGTGCATGCCAAATCGAAACACTTAGTGGATGCATGATCAATTCTAAAATTCAGGTAAGATTAATATAAATTCAAGAATTGAGCAATCACCAATAAACTTACAATTTTTCTAATTGATATATACATTATTTAATTAATTGATTAATTTTATTTTATAGGTAGTATCCGAATTCCAACAGAAAATCCAACCATCATGCGTGAAAATGAGCAGTGAATGTGGCAAGGCTCTTAAGGAATTATCAACAGCAATAAAAAACATGTCTATTCCATCATCAGCTGTTGCAGTCCATTTAAGCAACTCCAAAGCTTCAGCTGAGGAACTCAAAAACATAATGGAAAACTACTCCTCGTCGCCAAGTGAAGCAGACCTTCAAGAAATCGTGCCTATACTAGTCGTTGCATCGATACTCATCGACATCATTAAATTTGTCGAAAAAATCGCAGATTCTGTTAATGAACTGAGTCAGAAAGCAGGGTTTAAACAAGCTCAGCTGCTTCACCGTGGGATTGTTCAACCTGTAAATATTGATAATGATCAAGTAGTTATAGATATCGTCGAAATTCCGACAAACTCGTCGGAGATGAAGAAGCCTCTAGAAATAGTAACATAGCTATATACATATACCATTTGATTCTCTTCAATTATGGGAAGATATATTATTACATGTTTCTGGACAGCAATATGAAACCATGTATGTACTATTGTTGTGCATAGGTTGATGGTGTTTTTTTATATCGGAGATATGTAATTTTAAGCAGAATTATTATTTGAAATTTTATGTGAAATTGTGAATGATCACAAAAGCATCTTCTGATAGTACAAAAAGTATGTAAATGAAATTGTTTTTCTTTTTGGTAGAACGTGCTTTACTTTGTCTCCATTTGACTACATGCTTGTTGTTGATCCAATACGCTTTTAACTCTTCTGCTCATCTTTTTTTTTTTAGCATTATTTAACAATAAAGTATATAAAATCCGTCAGTATTATTTCCCTAACCAAAGTTGGAAATCTCCAAATTCACTAAACCCCTTTTTCTTTTAAATTTTTATTATTTCTATAAATTTGATTGTGGGTTGTAAAAATCTTTATCTATACTATTCAGGTCCGACATTAGTGCTTCTCTCAATCCTCCCGTCTAATCCCGATTAGGGATTTCATCGATCTCAAATTGTATGGACGGTGTTAATGAAATATAAAAGAGAAGGTCTCGTGTGTACGTCAGCTCCCGACGAGTACATTAATGAAATTAAAGAATTAAGTTCGATGGTTGTGAGTGCATCATGCACATGGAAATAGGAACGGACAAAATTATAGACCAAAAATGGCTGCACGCTGTCTACTGCATTAACACAAAATGATTAAATGTTAGTAGTTATAGTACTAGAAAGAAATAGCCTAGGCAGCCACTCAAGAAATGCAACCTATAGAGAAACGTATTTTGTCAAATAGAATGAATTTGAGTTGTTTTCCACTTTATCTCGTCAGCAAGTGGCAAAAAGAATCTCTTCTATGAGTTTAGAGAGAGAGAGAGAGGGTAAGTTGTTGAAGGAAATCCAAAATAAAAAAGTTTGATCAATTTTACTTACAGGAAAAAATATTCATACATAGGATTTGAGATGGGCAAAATCTAGCTTAATTAATGTGAAAAGTGTGAAGGAGATGAGAGCAGGAGAGAAAATGGTTCATTATTCACCAAAAAATGTGATCCTCTGATTACTACAATCAGTATTTAAGTAAAACTAGATACATAATTAATTTTGTGGGACCTAAATGATCTCCAGACTCAAATCACGTTAAAGAATTAAGAATTACCAATTAAATCACAAGTACGTCACTTGAACGTGTAGATTCATAGCAAGATTCCCTCAATCTGTTGCAATGTTCCAAAGAATATTTTGTATGCTTTCGTGTAATAACTTGCAAGTCTGAGATGTTAATTAATTTATACGAAAAGGAAAAAAATATATATGCTTGTTCCTTCTTTAATTATATGGTTACGACTGATTATACTCATACATGCACGATCGAGTGATTGCAATTGGAAAGTTTTAATAGTTAAAAAAGGCGCTATCTTAGATATTACTAATATATAAATGAGGAAATTAATAAAAATATATTTTTTGAAACCGACATGACCTTTAGATATCCTTGTATCTTTCTTTTTGGTAGTATGTTAGGTCATGCATTTGTATATTTGTTTGTTACAGTAGTTGGTATAAGTACGTAGGTCGGATCTGAAGCACATGAACAAGCTACATTTCGGTGGGATTTATCAAATTTAATCATCTTTCTCTGTCAAGAATAGAAGAAAATTAATATATGTTAAATTCCATGACTCATCAACATTCCTTTTGATGAGGTATGTACTTGTTTCTTATTTCTTGGTAAACTTAACAAGCAATAAAATTGCACGAAAAGATTGATAATATTAATATTTATTTACATAATAGATTTTTTCCCTATTAGTTTTAGAGAAAAGTAATAAATTTAATTTCATTAGTTGAACCAATTTTAACTAAATCAGTCTAATATCTTCAAAAAAACCGCGTGTGGCCAGCTATAATGTGGCTGTTTAGCATTACTCTAATCTAAAAGGCGTTTGTGGATTTTGTGCTCGTCACCTTTTAGTGACTGGGTCATAATTCGAGAAACATGATTTATCAAAATTTGTGATAAACCAAGGGATTGGTTATAAAAAGGATAACATATCACTCACTTAACTACTTCCATGGCTATATTAAAGCATATATTATAGAGAGATTTGTGGAAGAAAAAAAAAACAGACTAATTAATTAATTGAGGGTTTCCATTTATGTGAGCGATTAGATCGCCTACTGACTGAAGTCTTTGTTTGTTTTTGTAGAGTAGTTTGTGTCTTGTGAAGTAGGTTCAGACTGCAGACACCTTCATTTGGGTGCGATTCATTTTGCACCACCTTGCACTTTTTTCTTTCTTTTTTATTTTACTTAGCAATCTATTGTATGAAAAAATATACATATTAAGGTCATTCATATTTATGGGTGAGCAAAATACTCGAAATACGAATATTCAATGCGAACCAAACTGAAATATAAAATTTAGTTTAGTTTTTTCGAATTTCGGTTGCATTCGGTTTAGATTTTTGGCGAATTTCTGTTTTTCGGATCCGTTCGAATATATTAGAAACCAAAAAAAAAAACATAAATCGAATTTATATTTAATATTATAATATATATAACTCTCTCTCTATATATATTTTTTGATTTTCGGGTGCTTTCGGTTTTTTGGATATTTTTATGCAATTTCAATTTTTCGGTTCTGATCGGTTTTTATAGTTCGGATTTTGATTTTTCGGGTTCGGTATTTTGAATAATTCTGTTCGATTTCAATATTTAGAAAAATTCAGTTTTTCGGTTCGATTCAATTTGGTTTGGATGATGATAATAATAATAATAATAATAATAATAATAATAATAATAATAATAATAATAATAATAATAATAATAATAATAATAATAAAATTTGAATGCCCACTCATCCACAACCCTATCCCTTGACCATCTCTTCCTTTCAATTATTTATCAACTATTTATGGGCTGCACACCACTTTTTATTTCATTTATTACTCAAGAAATAACACTCAGAACTATATCTCTTCACAATTCATTTTTTACACTATTCATGAGTCTCATCTCTTTAATTATTTATTCATTTTGTATTTCTTACATTTATTATATATTCTAATTAAATTGAATTTTTGATTTAATTAAAAATGTGAATTTCATAATAAAAAATCCTACAATTACATTATTAAATATGAAAATTACATAAAATTAAAATCATAATCAATCGTCAAGGGGACCAAAGCGCACTCAAATTTCTTTGATTAAATCGTGTTGGAGTTGATCATGGTTGACGACGTCACGCGAATACGCGATGACTCATGAAGCCTTAGGTATTCTCGTAATGCTTGAGGTGCACCTAGATTTTGGTCGTCCATTGCGGTCGAAGAGCCGGCTATGTCCTTGTCTACCCAATAAGAGATGTTCGCTCTTCATCCTCAATAATCATGTTGTGCAATTTTAAGTTACTTTGTCCTGGAGAAGAATCTTAAGTTACTTACTAAAGAAGGAATAGAATATCAAAATTTTAAGACTTCAATAAAAATAAATACAATCCCCTTAAAGAGGCAAGAGTTCAAGTGTTGTTTCACACATGTTGCTGGTTAAAGTAACATATATAAAATGAAGACCAACGTAAATTTATAGAAGCTGGATTAAGCTGTATTTACATTCAACTTTCAAGGTGTGGCACAGTTGACCATTCCTATAATATTCGTCTTTCACAGCTACAGACAGCAACGTGTGGCAAAATTAAAGAAAACTGAATAGTGCTAGGACTATCAAGAAATCAAGTTCAAGCTTACGCTTTCATATACCCTAACAACTTACTTCACGTAACTATCTTACATTATGACAAATAATGATTTACAAGTTGGCTAGCTTACCCATCTACCACCCATATATCGGGTTCTCCACCTGCGGAGGCAACAGATGAAGATCCTTGAACTGCTGGTTGTCGTATTCCCTCGTTCCCGGGGTTGCTCCCGTGCACAGCCTGAGGAACTCGTTACCAGTGAGGCAGTAATGCGCGAACGCTAGTCCTCCATCAACCACTTCGTTCAAGTTGGGCATTGAGCTTGACTTTGTCAAACTGTTATTACTTTTACTCCTCCTACCCGGATTATTCAGAACCTTGTCAAGCTCGGAATATTCCATGAATCTCTGGGTGGCGGCCTCCCAAGAGAGGCTGTTTCTTTGCTCGGGGGTGAGAGGCAGGGGTTCCTTGGCCATAGCTTCTTTTACTTTAGCAACAAAGTCTTCTGGGGTCTTGTATGTCAAACAGTTGGGGAATGCCCTGAAGAAATCATTTGAAGGGTGGTCGGAACAGACGACGAATTTTCCCATTGCAAGGGCCTCGGCTGTAGCAGTACACAGCACGTCGCTGACACTGGGATTTATGAAGATTTTGTAACTGCAGCCAAATAAGCATTTGTCAAAACAATTCTCTATAGTTATGAGAGAGATTCCAAGTAAAAACGGCAGAATAATAATTTAACCGAACCACATGAAGTAGCTTCTAGGAATTATGCATTTTCACAAATTCTAAGACTTCCAATTGAGGGTGAAGTGTCATGTTTGATATGCATATCCCCCTGCAAATATGTCGAGGGAAACTTACCCTTGCAGGGAATCATCTGCATGGTCTCTGCCTTTCATGAAGTTGACATTTAAATTTAGTCGTTTGGCAGTGCATTGAACATCATGAGCATCCTCTCCGTTGCCATACACATCCAAATTGAAGCCATCAAGATCCTTTTTCTGCTTTGCTAGCAAATCTATCAGCTCCTTATAACCTTTTGCCCACACCATCTTGCCTAGGAAATATGCTCCTTTTGAAAAAGTTTGCTCTCCGCGCTCCTTTTCTGCTGCCACTTTTTCACCAATCTTTATGAACTTGGGATTTACACCATGAACGTTGCAAATGACGGACTTCGGTAAATCCTGAGTGGCAGCAGAGAGTCGCAAGACCTAACAAAGAATTAAATTTAATAAATTTCCTAAGAAATGAAAAGCAGCAATGATCATGACAGATTTCAAAATGAAATAATTGAGAGAAGCCCAGTACCTTGTGACAGTATGCTCTGACAACCCAATTATTTATGTGCTTGACAAAAAAAGCTTGCAGAGCACCATTTCTCTCCCTCTTGATGTATTCCAAGTAGTTTGTGTGAACAATACCAACAACATGGTTGAACTTATCAGTCCACCTTTTTCCGTGATGGTACCAGTTCAAGTGTTCAGGTTCTTCCAGGATTGCAATGTCAGCATCCTTGGACGAAATAAAGCGAGACGTATCTCCAGCTGGCATGATACTCCGTCTTGCCTTCGAGAACTAAGAAGCAGAAAAAAGAAATGTGAAAAACGGCGAACCAAGTGTCAAACATATCTCACTTATTAAAAAAATTAAATCAGTGCATATAAATATGATAGAAAACAATTGATATAACTACCTTTCCAGGGTAAAATGATATCTTGAAGTCGGCCTTGAAGCCAATCCTTTCCTCAAGCCAACTACGTATATAACTCTCCTGCTCCTCAGGTGAGCTAAACGTTATATTGTTGGGATAAACAAGCTCTTGATCAGATTGACAAAGCCACGGAACCAAAAGTGTAACATTCTGTTTAGCAGATTTTGCAAGATATGCCGCTCGGAACAATGGATTTACAGCTGTTCCTGTCATCCAAGGAAGGCTGGCAGTAGTGACAATAGCCACATGCCTCTTTGTGTCTGACGACTCTGACTCATCATTTTGTCCAATATCGCTCCAAAAGCCACCACCATAATGATGCCCTGTACTTTGGAGTACACTGGCTACCCTCAAGTCTAACTCATCATTAATGTTGTCACTTTGAACAATAGATGACTCTCCATCAGATAATGAGCGTAGCATAAGTTGGTTTTTCCGTTTGCTACATAAACTCTCAACTATCTTGTCTGATATGCCTAAACACCAATAACAATTATTATAAAGTCAGCTAGCTGCACTTGTAGCACATAATTTTAGACTACAAATGGACAAATTAAAACCTTGTTAATGACCTCATTATCCAAGTGATATACTGATAGCAGTAGGCTAGGCCGTGATGATACAGAATCAATGGATACAAAGAAATTCTAGGTTCTTTGTCCACAGCTTGTTTTAAGGAGAAATTTAAAATTTACTACAAACAAGGCCTGGGAGGGAAAACAAAAATTCCTACTCCCTTAAAGGGAAACAAATCCCATTTCTATGTGCAAGCAGATAATGGTCTCTTAAAAAGGTAATTCATCTGGTGCATCCCTAGCTACCTGGTATCAGTCTTTGGACTATTTCTATTGTCCATCAAACGCAAGGCACTGAATCTCAAAGATGTTCCTGGGGTCTATTACGCTATTAGCAAGAGATGACGAGCTATATGTGCCAAGTAAATCAGTTAAATCGGTAGCTCAACAAAGAACATATTCAATATAGCAACTTTATCGTTTTCAACTTTGAAGGTAAAAGTACGGGAAGAGCAGAATGGTTTCATGGAATCCACATACCTCTACCAATGCCCAGTTGATCCAGAAAGGGGCTAGACTGCCTCACTAGACATGCCAGCAGCTCTGGTACATCAAGGGGAGGGACTTCCTAAATCCAAACAAAAAGAAAACTGTACAAATTATTCAGTGAATGGCATAGCTAAGACATATATAGGTGGAGTCTATCTTGATCTGTAGATGTTATGCAAAACTTCATTTTTTTCAATCTTACTTGCATCATATGTAATTTTTTCCTTCGATAATAACTGTCAAAATTAGTTATTTCGGTTTTATATCAATGCATTCCTTAAGATAATTCAGCTAGCAAAATGGAGCCGAGTCATAATTCATAAAAACAAAATACGTCTCGAAATTTCATAAGATCATGCACATGGAGATTAGCACACTGACCTTTGACTCGTTGGGGTCCTTGCATATTGATTTCTGCAAAAAAAATGGATGAGAAAATCAGCATGCTAAATCTAAGTAACTAAATGCCAAGCGCCAGTTACTAGCCAGTACCATAGGACACTATAACAGGAGAAGCGAAAACAACATTCCCTGGAGTGTCCACTTAAAATTTTGTCAATACAAACAAGTTGTTTAAAGAGATGACTGCGTCTAGGATTCTCGAAGGAAAATTAGAACAATCAAGACTCCTTACATGCAGGCGACAATAATACTGAACATGTTAGGAATTTCAATTTTATTGATTTGCTCTCTTAATTCAACGGAATAGGTATCAAACTCGGCTAAGTTTCAGTTTACATTTTTTCACTTTCTTTCTTCATATATGATAGCACATATGCTTTTTATACTTCTTAGAAACAATATTTGCGTGCTCTTGAAACAACAACGTTTCATTAACATATTTAGACCCTGTTACACCCGATAAATTACATTGAAACAATACCTCATTTAAACCCAGAAAAATTCCCAAACATATTTTTATTCTTGACATATTATCCGACTCCACCGAGTACCGACCATAACAATAATGACTCGTCATACTGTAGTAGTAGTAGTAGTACAACTGTTTAAACGATCTAACTTTTACAACCAGTTTTTTAACTTTATTTGTGGAGAAATACGAAGCACAAAACTAAATTATAACTGAATCCCCACAATCTAGTTTCTCTGTACAACACATTCTTAATCCAGAAAAAGAGAATGCATCAATCCTTCACAGTATTAGATTATTCTGCACATACATAACTTAGGCCAAACTGCACAATTACTGGAATTAAACTAACCCAAGGGAAAATTCGTAAACAAAATTATGGCAGAAAAGAAACAGAAACTCGTACCAGGCTCGACTTGAACTTCTCGACGAACTCATTATTCTTAATTCCCTCCAAAATCTCACTGGAGCTTTTCTGCTCCAGTTCCCTCAGCTTCGACTTGAACGTCCTTATCGGTTCCCAGAATTCCCCAAATTGCTCCTCCTCCCTCTCCTTCTCCTTAAACCTCACACCCCTCCACTTCCTCAACGTCTCCTTCTCATCCTCCTCTTCCTCGTTCTCCCCCACCTCCGCCACAATCGCGTTCTTGATCGCGGACAGATTGATCTTAATCTGCGGCTTGGGGTAGAACTTGAAATCCGGCGACGAATACGCCCTTCGGAATTCAGAAAGCTTCGGCTGGAGCTTCTTGACGAAATCGATCTCCGCTGGCGGAGACGGATTGAGAGTGGCGGAGGCGGTAATTGTGGGGACACTGAAGGGCGTCCTCGAGGCGGAGTTGAGGAAATTCTCGAGCTCCTCGGCTAGGTTTTTGAAGGAGTTAGCGCGGTTTTTGAGCAGCTGGAGATCGGCGTCAGCTGAGGAGCGGACCTCGCGCCAGCCCTTGGATATGAAGGAGAAGGCCTTCTCGGGCGTCACGATTGAGCCGGACGGCCTCACCGTCTTGGAGGCCGACCGCAACTCCGGCGGCTTGAAATTCATACTCTGAATTCGCCTCTTTTGCCAACAATTCTGAGTGAAATTTAGGGTAACTGAATTTTCCGATAAACGAAGAGTGTGTGAATGGCGAAGGAAGGAGTTGTGTGCTGTGAGTTGTGTGCGTGAGGATTTTTAACGGCTATGATTGCGGTTTTTTTCTTCTTTTTTTTTGCTTATTCTTTGGCGTATGGAGAAATATGAATGTGCCTGCGTTAGCGTTATATAACAATAAAGTTGGGAAATTTTTTTAAGGGGTTAATTTCAAGGAAGGGACGGTGACACGTGGGATGACACGTCGGACTAGTTGTGTTGCTTGATTGGAGCTTTGGTTGTCCGTGGTGGAGGTATGCAATGTGGTGACGTGGATGTCTCACGTGATTATGCTATCTGATCACGTGGTTATTATTAGTGAAATAAATGTGTGAATATGTAGATGAAAATGGACGGATTTAATTCATATATATGCAATTTCTAGCGCAAAGCGATGAAAACATTATGGTTTGTGCAGCACAAAATTAGATTTTAATTGGGTCACGTACTTATTATATTATATTTATTTAAATAAAATCGTATGATATTTGTCTTTGTGTTGTGTTAGTATCCATGCCAAGTATATCATTAATGAATAATGTTTAATCTGATTTTATCAAATCGTGTCAATAAAATAACGATATAACATGTATAAATTATTAATTTTAATTATAATATTAGGGTTGGTAGGTGTAAGTAATTCTAAATGAATTGTTGAAGAAAACAAAAGGAAAGTACGGGAATTTGTTATAACGAAAATTAATTGCTTGGAAGCCTACGGAAACAATAGAGATTTACTCATGGATTATCATTTTGAATTTATGATTAGAAGAAAATATTTAACCACTATCAAATACAAAATGAGAAATAAGAATAAATTCGGTATTTCTTTAATTTGCATACAAGCATCAGAAGTGTTTACTTTATATGGCCTAACTTTCTGCTTAGATTTTAAAAGTAGAATGGTCATCATATTTTATTAATTTCGTGCTAAAAAATCAGGTTTTAAAATATATTTTGTAGAAATATATATAAACTTAGCATGAGTCCACGTTATATTTATAATACTCAACAAAAGTAACAATTTATAAATCGAATAATGCATTTTGTCGACATAAGTGGAGCTTTTATCGTGTTGGGTGTTCCACACAAACCTCGTAACGTGCAGCTTTTGGAGCAGATAATGTGATTATTGTGACTGATAATATATTTGATTTTTAGTGTGTGTGAAAATGAAAATCAGTTTAATTAATTGCATCTCTATTTGACCAGAAGCTGCCTGAGGTGACATGTGTCTAGATCCGTGACAGATAGCGGCTATTTATTGGTGCGCGGGTGAAGGTTACAGAATATCCAATAACGAACAATGGTTGGTCAAAGAATAATCCAGTAACCTAAAAAAAAGGAATAATCCAGTGAACCGCTTGTAAAATCATAATTTCTGTTCTATTACCTATTTATATTGAATCTTTGTGTAAGAAAAAAAAGATTATGATTATTGAGTCTATTTTCCAACGCATTAATTAATAATAAGCTAAAGTCAGTTTATTATGAGTTCCAATATATTTAGTCATATCATCACCACCATCGTCATCAACATTAACATTAGCAATAGCATTAGCATTAGTATTATTCTACTATTATTATTATTATTTCTGAATAACGAAAGAAACCTTCGAATTATATGCAATGATGTCATCATAACTTTGTCATTGTATAATAGCTTCCAGATAATATCAGAAATTTCATGTTCAAAAAATTGATTAAATAAAACAATAGTAAAATTGGTGATAAAGAAGAAAAAAAAGGGGACAAAAAAAGTTCACCAACTTTATCACCGGTTCACTCCATTGATAGATGTCAATATGTCATCATAAATGTTACTTGTGTTATTTTATAAATATACGCCATAAAATATAATATAAATAATAATTATTATTTCTGATCCTGGATTACATCAACTCGGATGGAAAAGCTTTCGTTTTTCCGGAAAAAAGAAAAGTCCATATCGCCAGTAATTTTCAGGTGGAAGTTCAAAAATGCCATTATCATTCTATTCATTCGGGATACTTTTAATAAATAATTAATGCTTTCGATAAGGTTGAACTTCCAATATATATAAAAGTAATAATTCATTCGGGATATTTTTCATGCAAATACATGAATTTTTGTCATTTCTTGATTCTTCTAAAATTTTATTTTTTGAATTGAAATACATAAATTTTTAGTTTTTTTATTATGTTTTTCTCCCAAAATTATTTTTCTCCAAATTGAAGCTGACGCGTTCGTCGGAAGTGCCAGCATGGCCAAAAAATGATTATTAGAACGAAGCCTTTTTAGTAGACGAATATAATTTGCTTGTAATACATAAACTTTTGAGAATTTTTTATTTTTTCCCCGAACTTTTGCGATAGTGTTTCCCTTTAATTTTTGAAACTTTCTGATTTTCCCCTGATAAAGAGTGCCCGCAAACTCAAATTTTTGAGTGCTTGGAACATCAAACTCTCCATATAAATCGAAATTTCACATTTCTTTTGTGAATTGTGGATGAGGATTGGAGCTTTCTGCACCCAAATCATTAATTTGTTCTATTTCTTAGGTGTTGCCTTGTCTATTTCTTTATTCATTTTATTATGCCAAGTTAGAGTATGGGGAGTTTGATGTTCCAAGTATGTAGAGTGTTTTAACGGACTTCGTATAGAAAGTTTGATGTTCAAAATTTTAAGTTCGCGTGTACTTTTTGTTAAGGAAAAATCATAAAATTTCAAAAATTCAAGGGAAACACTAAAAATTCACAAAAAAATTGATGGAAAAATTAGAAAATTTAAAAAGTCTGTGTGTTTATAAGAAAATTTTCTTCGTCTACTAAAAACTTTGTCGTATTGATGATTGTCGTTCGTTAGCACTTCCGACGAACACTTAGCTTTAATTTAGGAAAAAATCAGAAAAGCTCAAAGTTCGTGTGTTTAGATTCAAAAAATAAAATTTGAGAGAAAAAAACAGAAAATAGGAAAAATTCGTGTATTTAGACAAATAACTCATATATAATTCCAAAGATTGACTCCTAGGCATGCCTAAAATTAAAACTTAGAAATGCAACGTATAAAGATTCATATATATTATTACATAGCACATATATATGTTACTAGGATTTCTTATTCTATACATATGTTATAAACTCTTTTTGTTTGATGTGAAGAAAAAAGTTTAAGATTTGTATGTATATAATATATATGAAAGTAGTGTAATTCTTGGAACATGTTAGTGTACGTATCGTATGATTAAGATGGGCTACAATACCGAAGTACTACACCACAAAGTTGATCATTTGTCCTAATACCTAATTACAAAGTCAATCTTATACAAAAAAAATAAATGCTTTGCTAGGATTTTCGATGTTCTCAATCTTTGTTGTATAATTATTGATCCCTTGTTGATAACCCTTGGAAATTCGAAGTCCGAACACAAAATCTATCTCGAATATAATCTTACAACTCTCGACTTTGAATAGGTATGTTCCACGTCAACTTTTGTCTAATTTGATGAAAACCTAATGTGTCAAATATTCGACGAAAACTAGAATTATTGAAGCTCAATTATTTGTTTGAAAAAGATTGTTGGTCTTCGGAAAATTAAAAATGCATATACTCCAGCATTATTTGAGAGCCAAACCACTTTTTTTAATAAACTCATTAATTTTTAAGAATTCGATGTTGAACTTTGACCAATTATTATTTAGACTATTTAGTTGGACATACTTTACCACCCATTATAAAGTTGAATTACGGTTACTCTCGAAGCTTGAAAATATTAAATATGTAACAATTCACAAAAAATAGAGTTCAATAGTAGGCTAAAAACACAAAATAGTATTTAATCACTATTCGTCAACCATTGCGCACACGTATGACGTGAATAAGGCGAAGACAGTTTGTAAGGTTGTTTGTTCACGTAAGTAAAATTAGGGATGTTAATTTAGCCCGAAACTCGTGGGTTGGCCATATTAATCCGACAACACGACAGGGTTAGGGTTGAAAATTCTTAATCCGGAAAAATCTCAACCCGAATGACCCTAAACCAAATAGCCCGCAAGATATCCCGAACCCATAGGGTTGACCCGAAAATTAGCGAGTTTTCGTTATTTAGTTTTCAAATATCATTAATTTATTATTTTTGGAATTTTTGAAAGTTAGTATAATAAGATTTCTTTCAAATGTGCGTGGAAAAATGCATGTTGATTCAATATTCAAAAATTATGTTCATCATTTCACTTTTCTATATTTTACTATAACATTTAATATAAAAAAATTTAGATTTTAAAAAAATGATAATCTATTAAGAAAAATGTATTTTTTTACTTCTCTAAAAGCTATATATTAGTTTTGAGTTGAGATGACATTCATTTATTGATACATTTCTTTGTTACAAATATAAAATTATCAAAATTAATATATTGATTAAAAAAATTCAGCCCGATTGGCCCGATAGGTTAGCCCGAAACCCGATAATTTAGGATTGAGGTTGATAATTTCTAACCCGAAAAAAATACAACCCGAATGACCTGTAACTGAATAGTCCGATAACCCGATAAGGGTCGGCCCGAATCCGAGCGGATTGGCCCGATTAACATTCCTACATGAAACCACTACAAAAGTTGGAAAATAGAGAAATAATAATTTTAGTAGGTATAAATCAAATAAATTGTCGTTTGGGTTAAGTACACATAGATCCTCCTTATATCCCTGCAAAGCATATGTGATTTTACATATGAATAATGTATTTCGTCCTTTTCCTTTTCAACTATTAGACTGACGCTATCGACATCATTAATCAAAATCTACTTAAAGTTACACACGTGATTTCCTTAGTTATAAAGAAAGATTGTTAGATCAACATAATCTGATTAAGAAAGAAATGATGAAATTTGGTGGAAGTTTCCAGGAAGAATGGGAATGGTGTGTTTGTGGAGCACCAAGAGTGTGAACCCACAATTACTTGTCCTAGTGCAGAGTTTACCATGCGTGTCGCCCTCACTTATGTTTCCACTTGAAACGTAATCCACCCCACAATTTACATACATATATGCATGATAATACATATATTTTACTTGAGAGTTAAGGAATAATGGAATTTGAACCCTAAATCTCTCTGTTACAAATAGAAAGTTACATCGTTTGGTGTCCCTAAAGGAATGTATATTTGACACTTTATAATTTTGGTTTCGACGCATTGTCGCATTGAATATAATTTCATTCTTCTCCATCACAAATGATCTCAAGTACACTAAATTTAAAATAAGAGTTGAGCCTATAGATTTTAGATGAAATTCTATTTTCCAAAATTGGTGTCCAATCTGCATCCTCATTTGTGATTGGAACTTGCAATAAAAATTAGATTATATTTCAAAAATGTAAAATGTTTATAAAAAATCTTAATAGAAGATGGAATACATAGTGGAATATCATTAACAGTGGACCAAATAATTTCCTTTAGGTTATTATATTTTACGAACTAGTATTATGCAAGAATGAAGTTTACCTAGAAGTCAGAATGCACACACAAAAAGGCATGCTATATATATTATGGGCCGTGAGAAGCCACCCTTGTTCTTCTTTTTTCTATTGGACAGAAATTGGGCCTCGTGTATGGGGTTGTCCAAAAGAAAAAGAAAAATAAAGTGCAAGTGTAAATGCTTGTGTGGGTTACAATTGCTTAACATCGCCCTAAACTCTTATCTCTTTTTAGGACTCCTTAGAAGTAGGTTGTGTGATTCAACAAAGTTTTTAATAAATTAATTTATTTAAACTATCAAAGGAGTGAAAACCAGATCACAATTTATTAAATAAATTAAATACTCCAAAAAGGAAATGTTTTGTTCGTTTAAGCCTTTAAGAGGAAAATATCCAAATGAAGTGAAGTTACTGATACGGGGGCGATAATATTATTTTATGAGATGAAGACCGCTTTTGTAATTATTTATGATAGGGAAGTTTATGGTTCCGGAACCGCCTGTTATGATTCTGAGAGAGACTGAACCGTAATCGGCTCAGTGGGGGATTCAGCAATTTTGGTTTTAAATCAAAAATTGGCGGTTCTGATTCCGGATCAAAATTGGCGGTTTCAATCCGATTTGGCCGATTCAGGTTCCGGTTCAGTGATTTCCCGAGTTTTCTAAAAAAAAATTCTTTAATTAATTGAAGGTGATTTATATTAACAATTAAATGGATATGGATTATTACAATAGAATTTAAAAATTGGAGAAATTACAAATTACACAAAATACAAAATTTAAGTAATAAACTAATAATGAAACTTCTATTTACAAATTACAATTTACAATACAATTACAATTACAACATAAGTTACATAATACATTACAATTACAATCACAATTACACATTAAAATAGGAGAAATCCAATAACCAATAGGTCTTGCGTTACTTCTATAAATGCAAATTTGTAAATTTTGTATTACAAATTGCAATAATTGCAATACACAATGAATTTTTTCGGACCATTGGAACTACAATCAGACTCTTTATTTTCCACTTTCTCAAAATGTCTGACGAAGATGTTGGATGTCTTATATCGTTCATTTGGCGGCGATGGTGGTGGTGACATTTCTTATTCTTTTTTTTTTCAGTCGAATACTGACATTCTTCATCCATACATCGTTAAAATGAATAAATTGATTGTTGAACCTCATTGCTTTACAGGAAATTGAAGTCGTCGGGATTCATGTTGAAAAGTGTAGGGAATTTATTGGGAGATGTTGAGGTTGTTCACGTTCAAGCCCGCTAGGGCATCGGCTGCGACATATTCCTCATCCTGCAAACATGTCATGTATTGAATCATTAATCAAATTGCCTAGGTAGATTACCGTATTAATCAAATATAATTAAAACTCACATAATTTTGATAATTTCTTCGAATACCTGCATAGGGGCATCAACTTGTTACGATAAAAAATTAAGTTGATCTTGGGCATCTCGATGTGATGGTCTCTTTGACCTTGGACGATGAGCATCACTTTGCTTTTGGGCAACAACTTTACCCTTATCAATACTGTTAGAACAAGAAGAAGACATATTAGTACTGTAAGTGTGATGTAAATGTATAAATATAAATGATACTTGAAATTTTGAGAGTAATTGAATTTAGAACTTGAAACTTGGAGGTGGACACTAGGAGAGGTAAGTAATGTTAGTAAATTAGTACGCACAACTGCACAAAGACAAGTAGAGAGGGGAGAGAGAAAAATTGGAGAGGTAAGAAGTGAGAATTCATGTTAATTAGGGCTGCTTAATTGGTTACCGGTTACCAGTTAAACCGGTAACCGGACCGAAATCGGCCGGTTATCGGTTAACCGAATAACCGTTAAAGACATATCGGTGCGGTTCCGGTTAGTGATTTTGGGTGAAATCGGTTCTCGGTTATAACCGGCCGGTTACCGCTTATAACCGATAACCGGTTCCTAACCGGTTAAAGTCATAATTTTAAGTTTCAATATTGCTAATTTTAAGATATATGGAATTGATTAGCATGCAATTTTATTTTCTAATCAATTTAATTAAGTTATGGATTCATATCAATAGATCACGAGATTCACGGATTTGAATTAATATATCTAAA
>JAYDZE010409575.1:4433-16801 GCA_034509125.1 Monilaria moniliformis | reverse complement strand
AAACAGGGGAAAACAGAGTGTCTTGCAGGGGCCATTTTGAAGTGCTCCCTGCAAATACAGAAAGAGAAAAGAATGTGGAAAAAAATGAGGGACAATGGAGAAGTGATGTTGAGAAGTGAGAATTTATAGAGATGAGGAAATCGATATTGTGTTGTATTAAAGCATATGATTTATGGGAATTAATTTACGAAATTCAGCACCTCTTGAATAGAAGTTCAGAAGGTAAAAATTAAGAAGAAGCAATAGGCAAAAGTAGTAGGTATTTATATTATTATGGAAATCCTATTCAAGGATATATATATTTGGAAAGAATCGTGTAACTATGGATGGAGAGTTAAGGTGCCAACACGATGACATTATCTTGCGTGTCAATCCTATTTTGAAATATTACCTGATGAGATTCAGTTCTCTGTTTAGGGAAGTTTGGTTATAAATAATGATATTGTTTGTATGACTGGAGTTACAACAGTAATTACATAACTTAATAATGTAAAAATAATTAGTTACTTTATACATTACTCATATAATCTTTAAATTTTATAATTTTACTAGCATACATGAATTATTTTATCAATTTTGAATTTGTACTTTATTACTTTTTTGACAGAATTGTTTGCAGTTAAATGCACCGCGCTTCATGTGCGTTTTTAAAGTTAATGATTAATTTTTGCATATAATTTTAATACCTATTACAACTTCTTAAGAGTTAAAAATATTGAGTAATAAATTGACAAAAAAATAGATAAAAATAATAGCGTGTTTAGTAAAAAATACGAGATATTGCTATCTTTAATATCAAACACATATTCATAAGTAGTGTAGATAATTTTTTTGATATTTTATATATAAGAATATTTAAAATTTATAAAATATTATACAAATGTTTGTAGTCTAATGGATAAAGACAGTACAACATACCTTATCATTGGTCAACGGATCAAATTCCATTAAGTGTAAATTAAAATCATTTTCTAAAAATCTATCACATCAAAAGCGTAGTAGAATAGAGAGGTGCGCTTGAAGGATGCGCAAGGCCCGTGATTGGTTGGTGACTTAGATTTCGGTAACTTTTTGGTCCTCGCCATTTTTACATGCCGTTATGTTTTTTCAGGTAAAACCCCGACCGGGCCCAGGGCCCAAGGCCCATTTTCCTCTAATAGCACTCTCATGGTCTTAAGTAAACCACTTCATCGTAGAATTACAAAAACAGCAAAAAATTTATATTGTTTTGGCAGTGCATATATGTTGGATATTATTTACTACATTACATCACAATGATACAATAAATAAATTGATAATTCTCTTTTATTTTTTACAAAAATTTGAATAGGATTTCCATAATATAAATACCTACTATTTTTGGCTATTGATTCTCTTTAATTTTATCTTATAAAGTTCTATTCAATAGGTGCTGAATTTTCAACATTAAAAACTTACACCACTTTATAAACCCTATAAAAAAAATACGAGTTTTTGGAAAAAGAAAACTTGTTAATTACAATGAACAAGATGAATAGATTAGTATAACCCTACTACATAATTAGTCAGCTCATCAATTCCATCTGCTGCTCTCATTAATATATATATCATGTATTATATTTTATGCTATGTATATAAACATCCTCTCTCTCTCTCTCTCTCTCATCCATAGACACAATGCCACAAACAAAAAAAAAATGTATTACATTTTGCTTTCTTTGTCCATATCTCAGAAAATAGCAATTACCTAGTGTTTTTTCCCCTCCATCAACTATACTGTACCCTCTCTCTCTCTCTGGAAATAGCAATTAACCACGTCTTATTCTCTCATTAAATATCCTCTCCCTCTCTCTCTCACACACACACACTGCCACAAAAAATTTGTATTGCATTTTGCTTTCTTTGTCCATTTTCTCGTAAAACAGCAATTAACGTCGTTTTCTTCCCTCCATCAAATATTCCACTCCACGTACAAAAATTTGAATGCGTGTAAATATTTATTTATTTTCATTTTATACACACATATGGTGTAAGAATTCAATCAAGCTCAATGAACTCTCAAACGCAATAAGTATGATTTCAACGTAAAAGCAGAAGTAAATAGACTAATCTCCAGCCATTGATATGCAATGAATCATGAAGTAAAATATTTGAAATTCTTCATCCAAAATGGATTCTTCTACCTTCTTTATAGTTTATACTCAAGATTGTAGAAGAAATCCGAACTGCCTCACCCAGAATGAAATTCTTGACCATTTATTTTTAATATCTTAAATCCCATGCTTATGATATGACATATTCATTCATAGTATATAATTTTTCAAATATAATGTTTTCTCACTCAGTATATATATATATATATATGTATATGTATATATTAAGAAATTAAAATCAAATATATATTGTCGGAGTGGTTCCCCGACATCAAACTCATCGCCAAAGAGATCACTCTCCCGATCCCTGGGTTTAAGACTTTTATTCGGAGTCACGTTATTGACACCGTTAATGCATTTATAGGCGTGGAATATTTGGTAGAGAAGACAAGAGAATTGAAATGGAGATAACTAGAGAGCGTTTGGCGTTAGTGTTTTCGAAGGCGAAATCATTTTTAGCAGTGGTTTTTCTTCAGGCAGGGCTGGTGGGATTTGACATCATCTCTAAAGCTGCCTTGAACGAGGGGATGAGTAACTAATCTCTCATCGCTTGCAATATTAATAGTAACCACCTCTAACTTTGACGCGTCATTGTGCTTTATCGGAATCCCTTCTACTTTTATTGAAGGAGATTTGTAGTCTTTTTGTTTGCCTCATACCACGAAATAAAAGCCCCAGCACGATTACCCCTGCACCAACACGTGCGGATGCAGGTGTGATTGTTATGGGGCTTTATTTTGTGGTATGGGGCAAACAAAAAGACTACAAATCTCCTTTAATAAAAGTAGAAGGAATTCCATATATAGAGCAAAGTGTGCATCAAAGTTGGAGGTAGTTACTACAACATTAAGCGACGAGAGATTAGTTGCTCATCCCCTCGTTCAAGGCAGCTTTAGAGATGATGTCAAACCTCACTAGCCCTGCTTGCAGAAAAACCACGGCTAAGAGAGATTTCGCCATCGAAAACACTAACGCCAAACCCTCTCTTGTTATCTTCATTTCAATTTCTTCTCTACCAATTATTCACACCTGTATACGCATTCATGGTGTCAATAACGTGACATCAAATAAAAGTCTTAAATCGGGAGAGTGATATCTTTGGCGATAACTTTCACTGTCGGGGAACCACTTCGTCGCCGTCTTCTCGACGAAGGCGAAGAGGGGCTGGTAGTAGACCTGGTAGGCACCGATGAGGTGGATCACGATGGCGGCGTTGGCGATGTCGAGGACCCAGTACGGGTTGAAGTCCTGAAGATGACGAACCTGGCGAGGAGGTTTCCCGCGGAGAGGTCGCCGAAGGCGGTGTAACCGAAATAGCCGCAGAGCATGTAGAAGACGGTGGTGACGGCCACGCATAGTAGCGTCGCGTTCTTCATCGTCGTGTACTCTGATGGCGGCGATTTGATCGTGCCCTGATGGTGGGGGGTCGAAGGCGGCGATTTGGCCGGCGGCGTCGGCCATGAGGTGGGATAGTGAGAGAGGAATTTCAGACGGATCCAGGTGGGGTCGAGATGTGTCGACCGACCCCAGCGCTGGCCCACGTGGCCGGAAACCTCCATTACATTCAGTCTTTGAGCTGCCGCCGACCCAATGGTGCGCCGGAGAGCTATCTGTGTCTGTTGAGGAGAATCGACAGAGAGAGAGGAGAGCTGTCTTAGTGAAGGAGATTTCACAAATGCCATTTCTGAAATTGCTGCTTATTTCAGCGAATGGAAACGACGTAGGAATGTAGGATGGAGCGGCGCAAGAATTTATTTTGGTTGATATGAATGCACATTGGATTGTATTAATGCAAAAGTTGTCCAATTTGTTCAATCTTAATTTTTCTCGGTTCTAAATAAGTAAAATATAATTTTTTTAGCATGTTTTGTTTTTTTAGTAACTCGACGAGTCACGTGTATCCTGAAATAAGACGTGCATCTTTTCACTATAAGGCATCATTAACCACAATCGTCTCTTTTTGATATTTTCTTCAATTAAGTCGATAGGTTTGCATGAGAAGACAAGTTACTGATCCATATATGCGAGGACTGACTTCCGGTGGTCCACGAAGGGCGAAGTTTTGAAACGAGGACTGGCCTTCGGTGGTCCAAAAAGTTAGGCAGTAGCATTGGTAAGTGATAATAGTATATAGTATTCTATCAATTCATTAAAAAGTGTGTTATATCAAAGATGATATTGATTTTAATAAAATATTAGATAGATATTTGGTTAGGAGAGAATGTGTCTTATAAGAAGCAAAAATTGGTTAAAATAGTAGGCTATGAATTGATATTTTTTTTGTATATAAGGACTATTATAAAAGTAAATTAGAAAAATGAGTGTTCAAGAAAGAAAAATTATACATATTATGTGAATAAGACAATTATTACGCACTTTTAAGTATAATGTATATTAGTTATTTGTAAAGAAAATTTATTAAGAATTGTTTAATGTTACAAATCTTTTATTTATATATGATTATATATGCAAAATGATAAAACTACAATGAATCATTGCATAAAAGCAAAGGTTATCCATTTAACACATTTAAGTACTCCAGGGTGATATGGATGCATCTTCCCCGCTAGGGAACTTTTGTGCGTGTGGTAGCTGCATAAGTTAAAGCACCTCTTTATCTAGGACATATCGTGGTAGCTTCTATCTTGGCTATTTTCATACTATGTGTCTATCGATTAATATTTGAGACTTATTTCTATCTGCGCATATTATAAATTGTAGATTTTGAAGGTTTCTTAGAATTTAACTTCAAATTAATTAATATACATAGAGATGGATTAACGTAAAATCTCATTTTTATCGTAAAATTTAAAACACTAAAATCACTACATGATCGTATAGAAACATTACATTCATAATGAAATTAACTGCATTCAGAAAAAATCAAATTAAATAAAATTTTCGCTACTTATGGGATCAGAACCATTGTGTTGCACTCATCCAACAAGGAAATACATCCATCGTGAATCATCATGATCAAACAGATGAAAATGATTCAACATTCATATTTTAAATACGAGTTCTTATTTGAACCCTCTCCATATATATATATGCATGTGTTTGTATGTGTATAATTTCAATGCCGAAATGCGTGAGATGATGCATATGTCGGAATATTTACCTATAAATACAAAAAGATTATCCAATTCATAAACTGCACATAGATTTAAAAATTGGTACGACAATACATTAATTTTTAATTTTTAAATTTTATTTTACCACGACAAATTTTTTCGACCACCTTTTTTATCTGACATGAATTTTAGTTGATGTGGCACATTTGTATGAACTAGCATTTTAATTTTGTGATAAATCGAAACAAGTCAAAAATTAATGTAATGTCATACAAATCAAATATTTTGTATTTAGAGATTTATATTACTTTCTCCTCTTTAGTCTTTACTATGGTAATTGGGCAGGAGTAGTGGAGTTATGATTTTCAAGTTTGAACTATTAATCTATTCCATCAATTTTGACGTTGTACAATTTTTCATAAAATTGGTTATCGCCCAATTCAAATTTGAGATAGCAAATCGGAACCTGAAATGGCAAGTCGAAATATGAGGTGTCAAGTGTGACTATGAGAAGGCAAAGCAATCTCTATGTCTCTTTATTTTTTTCTCTTCTCTTCTCTCTCATCTGGTCTCTCTCAACACACCTCTATCTCTCTTCTCTCTCTAATCGACACCACTCCTTCTAGAATCCGGCGACCGCTCCCCGTCACAGTCGCCGCCACCGCTAGAAATAAGAAGACGTCTTCTCTCCAAAACAAATTAAATGAGCAAAAAGGCTCAATCTTCTCCACAGACCCACAGACCAATTATCTTTCTTTAATTGTATTTTGAGAAGACAAATGATGTGAAAAAAATAAATATTCATATATACATATATTTTAGGATATCGAGTGTTAGATCCTTAGCGGCCCACTAAAAACATTATAAAAACGTAAGGAAGAAAAAATTATTGGACTAGTACCATATAATATATGCATCTTTGGAACCCTAGATTTCAAAATTAGTTAATATAACGGGTTTATCGCCATTTTAAGTGATTTTATCAAATCTATCACAATCTTTAAATTTGTCTTAATTTTTAGTAATTATATCAATTCTTTCTCGATGTTTTCTACTTATCAATTTTATCCATATATTTCTTATTATATAGTTATTTCTAAAAAAAATTAAACTGTAATATTAGTATCTTAGTATTCAACTTATTTTTTAGAGAAAAACAATACGTTATCCTTTGACATGTCGTCTCACGAATCAACCGTTGAAGTGAAATTCAAATGATATAATTGACATAAATTGAAAAGATTGGGATAAAATTGATAAAATGATTAGATTGGAATATAAATGATGAAATTGCTAAAAGTTAGTATACAATTAATAAATTTTGAAGATATAGATTAATTAGATTATTACTTAATTTAAACGACTATAACTCTAATTTATTCCTTCGACTAATTCCATGATAAAGATTTATACTTTTTTTATTAATTTTTTTAAAAAATCATATAAAAGTTAAAAGATATTCACATTATGGTAGATCAAAATAGGGGAGGACAGGTTCTCACTTAGAATTGGGCTCCCACAAGAAGCCCAACATTTTCCCCCAAATTTACATTTCACTGTAATATAAATATAATATATTATAAATATGCCAATAAACCGCACATATCCCATTCCCTCCAATTCTCCTCCAAACCCTCCACCCGGGTAACATTCAAATCAGAATTCCTCCAGAAAAGTGCAGAAGAGCACGAAGTGGAACTCCAGGATCACAAATCCCGCGCAATTCGCCGCAATCCGCGAAGAAATTCGAAGTGAAAATGGAAAAAGACGACGACGAGATGAGGGGGGAGATAGAGGAGCGGCTGGTAAACGAGGAGTACAAGATTTGGAAGAAGAACACACCGTTCCTCTACGATTTGGTCGTCACTCACGCGCTAGAGTGGCCTTCGCTGACCGTGGAGTGGCTGCCCGACCGGGAGGAGCCGCCGGGCAAAGATTACTCTACCCAGAAGATGATTCTTGGCACCCACACTTCCGAGAACGAGCCTAATTACCTGATGCTCGCCAGGATTCAACTACCTCTCGAGGACTCCGAGAACGATGCTGGCCATTACGAGGATGAACGGTCTGAATTTGGTGGATTTGGTTGCACTAATGGCAAGGTGCCTTTTTTTAATATAGAAAATTTATTTTCTTTTCATCTTTATATTTTCGTTTGTTGTTAGGGGGAAATGCCGTTGTACTTTGTGTTCTGAAGATTGCACTTCCATCCCGCAGGTTTTTTTTTTTTTTTTAATCATCCTTAAAAAAAATTGATGGGGTTTGGGGAATTAATTTTGGATTTAGTTTTTCTGGATCCTGGTTTTTTCGTTGGAATTGGGGACTCTAGGATGGGATTAGAGAGTATATGAGTGCTTACTCGATCACTTAAAATCCTCGACTTCTAGCTGTTGTAGAATGTGCATCTCTCTTTTGTGTGTTTGTGCAACTCTGTTAATTGTTCGGTAAATCTTCATTTGATGTGGTATTTTCTCTAGAGTGAGGTTTAGGTTGTAGTTAATGAAGTTTAATTTAAATGCAGCAATTTTTATGTGTAAATATGATTTCCCATGCACTCAAGAGGTTACTTTATCTGGAAGTAGGGACTTGACGAAATCTAAACTTTTTTCAACCTTTTGCACATGATTCCAAAACAATGTGCTTTTTTCATATTTATGCCATAAGATATCTTTCTTGCAGGTTCAAATTATCCAGCAAATAAATCATGATGGGGAGGTCAATCGGGCCCGTTACATGCCCCAAAATCCGTTTATTATTGCCACCAAGACTGTTAGTGCAGAAGTTTATGTTTTCGACTATAGCAAACATCCATCAAAGCCTCCTCTAGACGGTGCATGTAACCCTGATTTGAGGCTAAGGGGCCACAGCACTGAAGGGTATGGTTTATCGTGGAGTCAGTTCAAGGATGGTCATCTTTTGAGTGGTTCGGATGATGCGCAAATATGTTTGTGGGATATAAATGCAACACCGAAGAATAATGCTCTATATGCAATGCAAATATTTAAGGTATACAAACAGAAATGAAGTTTAAGTTTTATGTTCTTGGCCATAATCAGCACCACTGACTTTTATTTGAAATTTGAAATCTTTTATCCTCGTTTATATCTTGACATGCACGGTTGTATTTGCAATAGTCTAATATGCGCTCTAAGCAGATTCATGAAGGTGTTGTTGAAGATGTGGCATGGCACCTCAGGCATGAATATCTGTTTGGTTCGGTTGGAGATGACCAACATCTGCATATATGGGATCTCCGTTCTCCTTCAGTCAACAAACCAATACAATCTGTATTAGCCCATCAAAGTGAGGTTGGTTTCATGATTAACATACCAGTAAATTGAAGAACAAACTAGAGTTTTGGATTACTATTCCATGATCAAGTTTTAATATTATTGTACATGGAACATGTTTAGGGTGATTAGGGTAATCAAATTCTCCACCTCTTATTCCTCAGTACTTCAGACAACTTATTGATGGGCTTTGTGATCCTATTTTGTCCAGATGCACACTTTATATCACATAGTTCAGTTTCTTTTGATCTGGTAATTGTAGACTTCAACTGTGTATTTCTTGCCATTTTTATAGGTAAACTGTTTGGCTTTCAATCCTTTTAATGAGTGGGTTCTGGCGACCGGTTCCACTGACAAGACTGTCAAGTTATTTGACATGCGAAGGATTTCTACTGCACTCCACACACTTGATTGTCATAAGTAAGCAATTCTTTTGCCTATGGTTTCAAAGAGATTATTACTGTATATCCACGTTTGAAAAGATTTGTGCCTTGATAGAAGTGTGGCCAAACTATTTTGTTTGCTAAAACCTGCTGCAATTGCTCTGCAGGGAGGAGGTTTTCCAGGTCGGATGGAACCCAAAGAACGAGACCATCTTAGCTTCGTGTTGTCTTGGTAGAAGACTGATGGTCTGGGATCTCAGCAGGTATTTTCTCATTAACAGTTCCACGTTTCTTCTTTGCTCGAGCAAATGCTGGTTTTATCATGATGATGTATGCTGATGTGGTTAGTTGTGCCTTGACAGGATTAATGAAGAGCAGTCATCGGAGGATGCTGAGGATGGACCACCAGAGCTCGTATTCGTTCATGGCGGGCACACGAGTAAAATCTCCGACTTCTCATGGAACCCTTGTGAAGACTGGGTTGTTGGTAGTGTGGCGGAGGATAACATACTTCAAATATGGCAGATGTCCGAGAACATCTACCATGATGAAGAAGATGATCTACCTGTCAATGACGCCATGAAAGGATCCTAGTTTCAGTTATTTTTGACTCGATCTAGCCTGTTTAGCTCCTCAAAATCTTTCATGTGTTTCTTCTTTCTTCGCATGTGGTGTATCATATAGCCAGTATTTTTCTCCCGCCTAGAGTCGTTGTTTTCTTCATCAATAAGCGGTGGAGCGATTTCGCTTCGGACTAAATCATTTTTCTCCTCTATTTTGTCACTACATATTCAAAATCAATATCTTTAATTTTCGCCATTTCTAGAATAATTTTGCTTCTTACAAAATTTATTTTACACTTTTTTCTTTAGTCTCAACACAGTATAATGATTTTTAGGGTATATTTGATAGGATAGATTAGGTCAATATTAGATTATTAATTATAACTATGTTTAGTTATAATTAATAATCTATTATAGTTATAATTAATAATCTATTTTTGGCCTAATCTATCCTATCAAACATATCCTTAGTAGATTAAACATGTTGGACCAACAAAGTAGATGCCAAAACTTCAGCCGAAGAGCACCTACCAACTGCTCACGGAAAGACTAGGAGAGAAGGGAAAACAACTGAAAAATATGCAGCAGGGACACACATGCAAGCCGTTCGATATAAACTTAAATAAAATAAACACGATATTAATAATACTTCATTAACTAATTTGCAAAATAAACAACAATAATAAAAATTTAAGAAAACAACCTTAAAATATATAACCTCACAGAGTTGTTTTCCAATGTTATTTACGAGAGTTACTCCACTTTTTTTTTAATTCGAGCTATTCCAGTTTTTAATAGATAAATATTGAGTTATAACAAATAAAACAAGGCTTCAGAATATTAAATAACAGAAATCTTACTTGGAAGATACCTTGTACAATGAAGACAGGTAATCAAAACTAGACTTGCTTGACGAGGATTTCAAGTCTGTGAGATTATAGAGGGAACACAGTACAAATGAATGAAAGAAAGGTGCTACCTACATGAAATATATATTTAGACTACATGTTTGTGCTAGAAACCTTAGCCTCTAAATCTTCTTCTTCCTGATCTTCATCAAAGACATCTGAACTCTCGAATTCTGGGACAAAATTTGGAGTAACAACCACGACATTATTACCATGATTCAAGCCTTTGAAACCTTGTCTTGTAGTTTCACCGATGGTTGTATCTGTGGAGCTCTTTGATGCCACCAAACGACTCATTCTTTTCAATTCTTTTCCTTTGCCCCACAAACCTAAGTACAATCCACATACTATTACTACAGCCCCTAGCACACTGTGATTAAAATACAATTAACATACATCAACTATAAATTAGAATAGAAAATTAAACATAATGTAACTCCATTAAAAAATATTAAGAAAATAATAAAATTAGTATAATTTCAATTGAACGTTTACCTTCCTAAATGCAACTTCTCATTCAGAAACAGTGATCCTGCCAGGGCGACAAGCACAAGTAGCAACGGATTGAAAACCGACACAAAAAGCGGCCCTCTCACCCTCACACACAACATGATGAGCACCGACATTATTCCTGATGCGACAATTCCCTAAATGTGCATGTGGTAAAAAAATAAAAATAAAAATAAAAAAGCACTATGTTAATTATGAATGTGAAAATTGTATATATTTTTGGTCTAATTTTTCTTGACATTTTGTAAAGCTACGTACCATGTAAACTGCTGCTAAAAGTGTGAGGTTCCACCCCAGTTGCCACTTGCTCCAATCTCTTTCGATACAAAAAGCATAAACAATAGCTTGAACAGATCCCAGGATTGAGATCAATGCCGTGCTCGAATAATGACACTGACATGGATATGACTGACTCATCTTAGTCTGTTGTCCATTTAAAAAATAAAATAAAATAAAATCAATATATAAATGTAAAAATAAAAAAAGTTAATATAAAAGAAGCATTTCAACGATTTTATTAATTGCCTGAATAATCAATCCGAGTGAAATAGAGAAGCAGAAAGCAAGCGCTAGCCAGATGCCCAAAACATTGCTCCGACAGTTTTGGTGGGCTGCCGCCACGTGTCCGCCTGATGGTTGACTCAAGTGGAGGAAGTCAATGTCGGTTGAAAAGAAATTGACTTCACATCCCTTGTAAAATGTCAAAAGCATTGCCCCTCCTATGCTAAAAAATGTTCCCATCAACTTTGCTTTACCAGCCCGTGTCTTTAGTCCCAACGCCTCCATCCTAATTTTTTTAATAGATTTGTATATATATATATATATATATATTGTGTGTGTATTATATCATGTTTTTTACAAAGATATTATTTAATTATAACATAATCAAGAAGGAAAATGGATTTTTTATACCGAAAAATAACGGCGAGCACAAGGGTAACTGCGGGAACAAGGTTGGTTATAGCTGCGACAAATGTGGCGGAGGTCAGCACTATGCTCGCTGCGCATAAATTTTGAGCCAAGGTCCCCCTACATTAAGCATCAAGAATAATAGCGGTTCATGAGTGGTAAAATAGTTCAACTTGATAAAAGATCTAAAATTCGAGTCCACAGTAATACAATCTTTAAAATTTGATATATCATTGCAAATTTGATAAAAGTCAATTTGATTTAGCAAAAAAATATAGAGATAACTACAAATATTTGGATTTCACTTATAGGATCGACGGCAACATAAGTAGGCATTTATGTACGCAATGCAAGCACGAAATTTTCCTAGTACTAAATACATATACATCGATACACAGGCATCTTAATTTATGTAACTTACCCAAACAAAGCACAAGCAAATGCTTGCAAGACAATCTTCCAAGTCAATTTCGGCCTGTTCCTCCTGCAAATATAAACAGAAGCTATCATCTCAAAATACATTGCAGTAAATCAAAACTTAATTTTCCTATATTTTAATTAGAAGTTTTGGGGGGGGGGGGGGGGCGCCCTTTCGAACA
>JAYDZE010409464.1:0-16802 GCA_034509125.1 Monilaria moniliformis | reverse complement strand
AATGTAATTGAATCATCAAATCAAACTTTATAATTTAAAATAAAAAATAAAAAAATTATTTAAAGGGGGCCGCCGCATTGCGGCGGACCACCTATAACGCCGCCCCACCCCGGCCGCCGCAGCCTGGCTTTCAGCCGCACCAGCGGCTGATCACCCGGCTGCGGTCCGGCATTTCCCCCCCCAACCCAGCCGCGCCGCGGCCGCCCCCATTTTCGGCGAGAATGCGGCTGCGTTGCCGATGCTCTAATGAGTTGATGAGGCCTGCTTTACATTTATTAGGATGATTTTAGTAGTAAACCTTGGGCATGATAAGTATTTGATAGTTATGGATTTGTAATAGCGTATAGGCTGCTTATAGACCACAAATGTTATCAAGTCAAAAGGGCAAACACAAAAATTAGTGTGAAGTCATCTCACCGTGACAACGGCTCAAGATTCTCAAGATTCATTTTTTAAAAATGGTTAGTTTTAGTACCCTTGCATCTTAAAAATATAGGTTAGTCCAATCAACGAACATCTGAAATTCAATGATCACGAGATTTCTTGCTACAACTGATGGAACTTTCTAGATTACTCTTTCGTGGGTGTGAATATCACACAAACCTTGTACCTTCACAAACACCATGAAAAGTGTGTTTTTCCCAAACACACTACTACTGATGGAAAACAAACAAGCACTAGCAACTTGGAACTAACAGCTTTATGTCCTATCCTTCCTACCTAATCATGTAAACGGGGGCAATCATGTACATGGCAGCGGAGCTACTGTATGGTGAGTAGGGGCAAATGCCCCCCTCACTCACTTTTCACACAAATTTCCATACACACACATATATATATATATGTATATTCACTAAATATGAATATGTTATTGCCATCAAAGCTTGTACAATTACAAGGATATTATGATTAAATTATATGACAAACTATAATGTACATGATTGGGATGTCCGGACCAAAATACAGGAATAATATTATTAAATCATATATGTATGTGGTGTTATGAAATCTCTAACAAACAAAAGTAACATTCCAACTATAAAACAAGCCATTGAGGTGCACTCTTTTCTTTATACCATAAATAGTAATAGTATCAATATTAGTGATTTTGCAATTAGTTGACCATGCATCCACATCAATGCAAAAGGAGTGGGTATATGCCCCCACCACAATGCAAGAAATGGATGGATACAGAGACAGACCAATTTTTCAAAACACTTTCAAATGGAGAATTCTAGGTGGCGGCTTACATTTTTTTTTCTTCCTTTTACCAAAGAGGATCAATTCCTTTTTTTTCTTTTTACTAAAGAGGAATAATAGTGGATTTCCATTTATCCTATGTATATGGTGATTTGAATCATCGATCTATTGATTGGAGGGGAAATATTTTACCAATTAAGTTGTGTTTTATCGTCTAAGTAGTGACTTACCTTAATTTGTAGTGTTAGTGATGATCAAAGGCTAGTTAAAAACAAAAAAAACAAAAAAACAATATTATTTTGGCTATATATGAAAATAGAAATGTTACACAATATTATTTTGTCTTTAAGTAATCAAGCAGGTTTTAATTTCTCCTCTTATTTTTTTGTTGAGATGTTTATCATTTATGTCCCAAATTTTGAGTGTATGGCTATCAAATTATAAATCGTTATAATAGTTACTTAGGTATCTTAAAAATAAATAATTATAAGATGGTATAGTAAACCATAACCAGTGTTTTAAAAATTGAATTGGACCTACCAATTCGACCGATTTGGCTGCGAACCGCTATGTTGTCCGGTCCGATTTGGTCATAAAAACCACTAGGTATTTGAATCGTCGCGAATTGGAAAAACCGGCCGATTTAGCCGTAAACCGCCGGTCGATTGAACCGATTTAATTTTTTATAATTATCTTTTTTCGTCAGCAAATACGCATTCCAATAAAAACATTCAGGTCTCTCTCTCCCATCCTAATTTCGCCGCGTCTCTCTCGACTTGTACAGACTTTTTTCATCCTAACTCTCTGTCTCTCTTTCTCCGAGCTGTTACTAATCTCCATCTGAATGTCGCCGGAGAGCATGATGGTGGCTTTCTCATTTTGCAGAATCCGCCATATCAGCAAATTTTTTTTAATTTCTATTATTTGTTGTTTCTTTCTTTCGTCTTCTTCATCTTACACTCTGTATAACCCTGCACTTGCTCTCAAATTTGAAAATGGCCATCGCAAAAATAAAATGGAATCATCTTGGTTCTAAATGCCTTTTCAATTAATAAAGGTAGAATGATTATGTCAAAATTCAAAGAGATTCACATCTTATAGAAATAGATGAATGTTTATACTCCTCTCTTTTTCATCATGATTTTCAAAATTAAAGAAAATTAATACTGATCCGGTTTTTAAAACATTAACCCTTATTAACAAGTGTGCAATAAAAATTAAAACACAATTTGAAGGAAAAAAAAAAAAAAACTAAAATAATTATACTCGTACTAGAAAGTGAGAGAGAATCTTCTATGTTTAAAAGAATAAATGATCTACCTATCACCCCTATATTCGTTCCAACTTTTGTTTTGTATATAATTTGGGGGAGGGAGAATTAATTTGGGGATTGAACCCCTCAGTTTCAGATAAATAATTGTTTCTTAGAGAAGATAAATAATTGTTTATCTTGAAAGATTATGATTAAACATTAACAGTCACTACTTTTGAATATATCAACCTAAATGGTAATATAGTGGTGGTGGGCGGGCGGCGCCGCCACTTCTTAATGGCGGCGGCTGTAACTTATAGTTAAATCATTAATTAATTTATAACCGGATCCATCCAAGAGCTTACATGAATATTCTACAGTCTACGGTGTAAGCGGTAGGTAAGAGTATCTTTTCCCAGATTCATCTTAAATATTAAATTCTTCGGACCAATTACGAAGGTGGGCGCTTTAAAAATTTTAAGATTAGTGCATGTGGGAAAGTGAATAGATGTTTTCTACAAAATGTTGACAAGTATTCCTTATTCATGGGTTCCAACTTATTTTCATAGTCAAGTTGAATTCTTGGTCGCTGAGGGGAAATTCTATGCTAATACAGTGTAGATGATTTATGAGTAGAATATATGGAAAAGAACATGAACGTACAATTATATTTGGGTGTTAGAAAAACACAAATATAATTGTGTCTATATTATTTTATTATGGTACCTACGAATTTGCTGGAAGTTATTCAAGGAAAAAGTATATATAATCTAATATACTTGTACTTTACTAACATATATTTCAAGAAGTAAAGCATTCTTCTTAAAGTTAGTATTGTTTTAGTAGTTGGGAGATTTTGAAAGGTTAGTTATCATACCATAGTTCAAATTCTACCTACTTTTTGTGGGTTATTATTATTTCTTAACAGTTAATCTTTCTTCTTCTCAAACCAAAGAAATTCCTATCACTTAGTCAAGAACTTCAGTATTGTTGTGGTGCAACGAAAGCCGTAACATCTTTGGAACATTTATTAAAGATAAGAGGCAAAAAGTGTACCCTAGCGCCAAAAATCATATATCTATATATATATATAAAACCGGATTATTGTATGAAAAAATGAACTAAAAAATACATTGAAGACAAATTATATGATAATTTTTACATGACTTTTTTTTACGAGGACGGAGGGAGTATCTTAAATGTAAAATCAAGATACAACTAAAGTTAAGCTGCTAACTAGGGACAGAAGAAATAAGCATGAATAAAAAGTCCGGCCTGCAAGTTACATAGCGTTGAATCATCCGGGCATAATTAAAGTCAGATACTGCATGACAATAACTTTCTACAAAGAATTAAACAACGAAACAAATTACTGCACAGCATTTCACAATATGAGTACAATACCATCACCAACGGAAAATGATACAACTTTGCATCCTCTTGAATTATGGATTATTAATTTCACCAAGCATCTCTATGATTTTTTAAGACAAAATATAGCTATCTGATCTCTCCCCACCTGACAAAAGCAGCTCTGAACATGAGAACTCATGGAAATGTTCGTCAGATTATCGCAGTTCCTCTGCACTAAATTTGTTCCAAGCCTCCTATTGAAAGACAAATTTCCATGAGCTAGATGACTTCTCGTGAAGTAAAATGAGAAAACGTTTCCATGGATAATGAATGATCATATATCAGCAAAATCTATTTCCCTAATCATCTTACTGAAAGATATGTGTTTTTTCCAGAAGGGATAAGTTTCTAAGCACTGCATGAAAACCATGCACATGAGGTTTACCTTTAGAATATCGAAAACCTTCTCAGCAATATATTTTTGTTGGAGAGTTGCTCCTTTTTGTTGAACTTTGTCTGGATGGACATATAGGGTTGCCTTCTTGTAGACCTTCTTCACTGAATTGGAAGTAATCATATCTGTCAATGACACTGAACGCCAGCCACTCTCGGGCCACAAAATCTGCAAGATATTCCATAAAAGATTATTGATGAACAAAGAAGTTACAATTTGGTCAGGGTAAAATTGATGCTTGCAGTAGCATATGAAAGAACATTTCAATCTGCATAATGTTATGACAAACAATGGAGCGAAGCTATCAAAGTTCAAGTTTCAGTGGGACTAGCAGAAGTTTACTTAGTAATCAAATACTCATAAAGGAGTCCAATGTCACTGCTCTCAAATATAAATGTAAATTTAGAAGCTCAGCAGGTCTAATTCAATATCTGTTAACAACTAGCTGGAACAGATCAATCATAATCTTGAAGATCGTGCATCACACCATAATTAATATTCATCAAGAGAAGAAAATGCATTCTTTATCCCAGTGACTAATGCCAATTGATTTGTTCATTTAACGGGACATTTACTTTTCGTGATTAATAGGGTACATGATTGAGTATTATTTATCCTCATTACTAGGATTTCTCCAATTCCACCCTTTCAATAGGATATGAACCAAGCAAAATTAGTTCAGATTATAGAAATTATCAAGGGCCTTGGATATCCCAAAGTTCTAATCCATCTTAGTAAGCAATGGATTACCCTATATCTTTAATAAATCTAGGCTAATCCTCAAAAGGAAACCCCCCCCCCCCAGTAAAATATAACCGTGAGAACTAATGTTGCAGATGGATGCACTGCAACAGTTAAGTATTCAAGCCAAATCTCAAATTCACATATCAAGGCAATAACTGAAATGATTTTTTAGCAGAAGCCAAAGGCAATACAGACATTTATAGTATGATAACACATAGTTCAAAAGCTGATGAAATTGGTTCATATATCCCAGACCTAGTAGTTATCAATATAAACAAACAGGGCAGCAAACCTTATACTACTACAGAAATTGACCTGCTCTAGTGATGACAGCAATGCACGTATATTGCCTTCTTTTCCAGCAGCCCAACGCTTTATGTCATACTCCAATACTTCTGCAATCCTCTGAAATAAAGAGTTTCAGATTAGGAGCAAGGTTCTTCAAAGAAGCTAAGATGGTGTATTGTCCTAGTTTTCAATTTCCATATAAATATGTACAGGTAATGTCTGTTGGAAGGTGTGCAGAAGAACCCTGATCCTTGTCATTCTTACAGAGCTACATATTTCAGTCAACCCCAGTAATCATGTCAGAACTCAGAAAAGCACAAAAGAATATCCCAGTTGCCTAACTTGCAACTTTCTAGTATTAGAATCCCGTTTTAATAAAAAATCACCTAAGTCTCTCTGGTAAGTTCTAACACCTTGGAAGTTGGGATGAGATTTGATATAACAACTTGCCCGTATGTCAGGTACTTCAATGCTAGTGAACTACCATCACAAATCATTATTAACAAAGTCAAATTTTCTTACACGTTTCTCTTCCTGCTCAAACTGACTCTCAAGATCACGCTGATTCTTTTCAGCGAGTGCTTCAGCCTGCAAACAGAAACAAACAAAACTATAAATCCAAATATGTATAAATTACATACACGCCAAGAAATATAAGAATCACACTTTAGCTCCTGATTGTGTGCATTAGGAAAATCTCATCAAGTACTGTATGAGGTCTAAGATAACAAATTCATAAAACCTAATTACAATCTGTAAATGCAACTTGGCCTGCTCAAAGTACCTTTGGCAGAAGAAGTAAGAAATGGTACAATGGCAACTATATTCCATTAACATTAATATTTATGAGACAGGTAGGTGAGTTACACGATGTACTGGATGAAACTAAAATGAAAGATTTGTCTATCACATTGTCAGGAAGTCTCAATTATCGAGAGAAACGTTTGTTCAAGGCTTTAAGCAAAAAAAAATGATGCATTTCTTGTTTCCTCTTCCATTTCAGAGGTGCACAAGAATCCATCTAATAAGTTTCTAATGCATGGTAGCCCCTGTAGAATATAAAAGAATCAAGAGAAAATTTGCACAATGTAGTATTAAGTCTGGCTCTCAATAAACATACCATGCGTTCATTTGTCCTCATATGACGATTTAACCTAGCTCTTCGTCTTTCTTCAGGTTCCCCATCAATTTCGTAAAACTCCCCAGATGAAGTCGTAATATCTGTGAGCAGCCGAGCAGGTATGTAACAAGTGAAGACACACCACATATACCTTATTTGACAGAATATTTTGGTTAAGATGTGCTAAATAAAGTATTTATGCTGATTCCCAATCGTTTCACAGCAGCCATAAAATTAAGCAAATGTAAATAAAATGTGGGCCAAAATTAACATATTTTTTTTTATGTCTTACGCATCAAGTCTTAGTGGCCAGACATGGAATGTTTTTTACACACTTGAGTTCATCCAGTAACTAATTCAAAGTTGATCCTCCTAGGCACTAACTACTACGTTGCTTCAGATACGAAGCATGTTTGAAATGGACTATTATAATCTTCAGTTGATATATCAATTGATTAATGGGTCACCCAGCACTAGGCAACCCCAACTAAGCAGTTTGTATCAATTACTATGGAATGTTTCAACATAAATCCAACCAAGTGTTTGGCATTGAAGACCTGGATCGGATTTATATAGATGTTCCACCAGTAATTCATATTCTGCTGCTAGGAGATAATTATCAAAAATGTTTTCCATGCAAACATTAAGTCAATAGTTCGTTCTTCTCCTAGATAATAATTTCTTATAATTTAGTCATTAAGATCTAAGATATAATTGCTTTATTTATGGTAAGTTCAGGCAATAGAAATTCCCAGTTGTAAAGCGTCTACATATTCTTCCATAAAACCTGTATAATTTATTGGATGGATAAAGAATTTATTACTGGTGAGGACACTAAAACACGCACCCATCATGTATTTACACATAATAGAAAGACCCTCGTAAAGATCCCAATGCCCTGATATAACAAAAATATATCCATTTCCAATACTATAAAAGCAATTCACTTACAGATGAATCAGCATGCCGGAGATTTTAAAAGATTAATGATACTCCTTTCAGACAACTTAAGCTTTTAGAAGAAGACGTCACTCTTTCAAGAATTGTATGTGTGTGTATAAAATGCACCTCAAATATAAGGAGATCCATTCTAAAAGATTGCATTGTCTGGATGAGTACCTCCAAAAAGTGAAGTAAAATCGTTGCCAGTATTTGTAGCAGAGAAGGCCTTTTTTGTGTTGACTTTGGGCTGTGAAGGAGCTCGCTTCACTTCAGGCTTCTTCTCTTCATGGAAAAAGTCACCAAAGAGGGAATTCTATATGGAAAATACATAATCAATAAAAACTTTAATCAAGCACCGTTTCAATATTCAGCAGAAATGAGATGAAGTTAAAATCCACCTGAGCCATAGAGCTTGATCTTGAGTCATTATTTTGCTGCACTGGGTCACTGCCACCAAAAATATCATCCACATAACTGGCATTCCCGAACCCCTTCATACTTGCACCCGACATTGGCTTGTTATATGTTGTACTTATTCCAACAACTTTTGATTTAGTCCCACCGCTGATGAAATCATCTAAGTCATCAAGAGGTGATTGAACTGATCCTTTTCCTCTATCTTGGTTAGACGGCCCATCGAATGGCCAAGAGGCACCCGATTCAAAGACTAAGAAAGGGTCATCAATCAAAGTTGAGCTCGACTTAGATGGATGAACATTAGAAGCTGGAAAGGATTTTGTCTCTAAGAATACTCTGTTAAGGATAATACCCCATAAGACAAACTTTAAAATATAAAACAGCAACAAAAATAAAGAAACAAAAACACAACAGAACTAGACTAGCATCACTCAATGCCATTCCATCGATTAATTGCAATTCCAAACAAGCTCCCTCTCTAGTCTCAGTCATTTATAACTGTAGTAAACATCATAATTCGCCAGTAATTTAGATCATTTATGGCATATCCATTGAATTCCACATAGACCAGAAGTTTAAGCAATCAACAAATGACTAAACATCAATTCACAAAATTCAAGTATATTCAGTACCTAGTCTTTGTAGCGCTCTCTGCTCCGAATGTCGGCATCAAATCATCCAATCCAGACCCCTTTTTCTCCAGCTTCGTGTTCGAATTCAGCCCTAAATTTCCAAATAGATCATCAACATTACCTACAGGCTTCGGCTTATACCCCGACAAATCATCATAAGCGTCAAAACCTATAGGACTCTTCGAAGTAGTACTATAATTATTCCGAGCATTTGAGCCAGAAAGCACAGTTTCCAAATCAACTCCCCCAAATTGTTGCGAACTCGAAACACTACCACCAAAAATATCATCATCAACAGAGAGATTATGGGATTGCGGAGTTATCCCGGTGCTAACATTGGACCTGAAAATCCCGTCGAGCTGATCAACAGGTAGCGAATAAGGATCGCCAAGCGAAGACGTCGCCGCGGGGGTATGGTTACGAGCTGTGAATTGTGGTTTATGTTTTGGCTTCAATTTAGCCATGGGCGTTGATTTTCCCTGCGCTCTGAATCCAATGCTCTCAACCAAAAGCCCGAATTCGTCCATTGTTTCCCAAAATTGTATCAAAATTGAGGTCGATGTTTGGATGTCTGGGGAAGTGAAAATGAAACGAGAAGGAATAAAGTCGGATTTGAAGGCAGCAAAACAAATGAAGAAATTGTAGAAAAGGGGATTGATAGATTGAAGATCAACGCATAGAGGAGAAGTTAATGCAAGGATGCAATGACTTTTTGAGAGGGCGATGGAACCAGGAGGGATGAATTCCTAAATTCTCTCCTTCAAATGGGTTGTCGGTCGAGGCAATGTTATTGTGGCAGGATTCCCAGCTAGGAAGATTCAGAGAGACACAGAGATGAGAGAGAGAGAGGAGTAGGTGGAACGTCGAGGTGGCGGTGGGCCAGCGGCCAGAGGGGCGGTCCGGTCTTCGTATTTGTGACACGGTTATAGTATTATATTTTGTTTTCTTCTTACCTCTTAAGAATTGAATAATATTTTTATTTTCAGGGTGGATTTACTGTACATTATTTGTTGAGGATATATATAAAATTACACACAAATGAGAGACTGTGTTATTGTGAAACTGATTAAAATTATGAATACAAACTTATTTTTTAATTATATATTTAAGCATTATTATAATAATAAATACAGAGTAAATGTCATATTTTGTTACAATGTATGAGCTCTGTCGCAAAAATATCACAGCATAAGGATAATTGTAAAATAAAAATACAAACTTTCTTAAAAAGTGTGTGTCATTTATATATGTGTGGTGGCCTCATAATCTAATGGGGAGTATAACCCGAAATTCTTAATATATGATGCTGTGACAGTGAGGATAATTGCAAAAATTCGCGATTGTGTCTCGGCAACCAGATACATAACTAATATGACATATTTTTGTGAACCAACTCATATATTTATTTATAAATATATTAATAAATATGAATTTAGATTCAAGTTTTGAAATGTCGTAGCCGGAGAAAGTATTATTCAAAAATACGCCATAGAAATGGTATAACTTTTTAATTGATATTTGAAGGTGGATGAAATCATACTCAACTTGACAGAATAACCACATTATATGACTCTAATTCTATGAAAAATGATAGTTTCAAAATCAAAAGATGCAACTTTTTTCAGTTGGGGGGATCGGCGATTGGAAATGTAATCACATCACAAGTATAAGGTCTTCTAACAATACAATTATACAAGTGAGCAAAAATGATTAATTGATTTACTAGTTGACAAAATTATCAAATAACATAAATAATTTTCATATATAAACTGCTAAGCCATTCAATCTAATCTCAAGAGAATAGTTCCAAACATTTTATCAAACAAAGTAAACACCCCTATAAAGTTAAACTGAGGAACGTCCCAAAAAATCATCAAAGAACCAAGAGAAATAGAAGAAAACTGTGGTATGAGTTCTGCATTGGTGCTAAATTTTTCTGGATAGGATCAGATTTCCTCACATACCCTGAAACTTCGCCAGGGCATATAAGCTCTTCAAAACATCATGAAAGATGTTTCCTATAAAGTATTCAGTAATACTATATCACAAAAATAATATCTAAATTGATGCCAATATCAGATGTTAGGAACTCCAACTCTAATACCACAAAAACTATCAAGAATTGATTAACTGGAGAACCAGGTATACTAAGGTTCATAATTGAGATTGTGCTTCGTGAACTTTTAGCCGATTTACCTCTTACTATGAGGTTACTCAATGAAATCGGAGGAAAAGGCGAACTTCCACTCAAACCCTTTTAGCTTTAGAGTCAGTCATTCCCGAGAGTTTGTTGACCTCATATAATAGTCCAGCAGAAAACAGAAAGCTGCACAATAGTAGATATTTCAGATTCAACATCGATGAACTTTCTTGTTATTTTCTTTTATCATGAAACATAAAATGTAGTGACGAACAAGCTGTTAAAAAATGCCATACCAAGTTGTGATACAAACTCGATGAACAGTACTAGCAGCAATTAAGGCCACGGCTTCTGCAATAATAACTGAATTACAATAGACAATATGTAAATAGTAGTTAGTCGGAATAAAAAATCCACCTCATTCACTGAATAAATGAAACTTCTTGGTACCAAGTTAATTCAGGCCAAGTTCACCTTATCCTATGACATGGGAATAAAACAGCTTAGCAATGTCAGATTACTATAAGCTACCAACTAACTGAATAATATTGTTTCAAGGAGTCCAGAATCATCCCGTTACTTCGTAGTTTTAGCTACAATTAGGTGCATGAACCAGACAAACAAATCATAATGGATTTCTAAACCACTTATCATCATATCTGCCAATTATATTGATAGCTCACTGAAGTTTGTTAGAGATTTTTGAAACATGGTCACAAGTCTTCCGAGTAAAGTTGGTTGATACCATCCATCTGCAAGTATCACGTGATTCGATTACATCCCTATCACCTTATAACGTTATCTTATACAACCCTTGATGAGTTCCAAAATCGGTAGTGCTTCTGAAGCATGTCATTTGAAATCTGACAGTCTTATCTCAGAATTGGACTGCAACTCTCTTGTTAGAGTCTGTTGGACAATTATAATTGATGGTCGAGAGGTGGAGTAAACATTTATGAAGTTTGACAAAGTGACAACAAAGACAATATTTATCATTTTACCCTGAGTGAATAAACATTCACAATTAGCAGTGCTACCTATATCAAGACACCACACACCAATCCACAAAATCAATTCATTAACACACTACAAAATGTGAGAACCAATTAAAGTCAACCCAGAAAATAATAGAACCAGACTTCGAAGGGATAGAGAGGAATAGTAAACTAATAAACTTCAATACTACAACATAGAGATCTACTAAAGCTATTATAGTATTCATATAAATAATTAGGCACTAAGCACTTAAATAATCAATCTGCTTCATATAAGTGGGATGCACCCCTTTTTTCCACATAAGAACAACGCAGTACTTATAACCAAACAGAAAGGGAAAAGTGTCTAATTAACCTAAAAGTTCTTTCTAGTTCAGAAATTAGTAGGTAAAATAAACAATTTACATATAAGGAGAAGTGAAACTCACCAGCTCCCCATCCCGTTTTGACACCAATTGTTTCCTGATAATTTCCAATGAACTGGAGATGAAACATCCAAGTCAGAGGTATAAATCTCAATCATGAAACATATATAGCATATACAAACTCGGAATTGGCGTTAGATTGGCACAGCCGATCAGGGAAACCAACAAACTAATGAAGAACATTTTAAATTCTAAATGTTAGGAAAAGTAGTGAACATGAAATCAAAACCTCCGTTCGGCTTATTCAACCTAAATGATCACACTGTGTACCACAATACAAATGAGTAAAAGATATATTAGGAATATAAGCAAACACTAGACATAAGTCACATAGATTAAGTGCTTGATAACCATTGCCATTATTATACAATGTAAAGTCTTCAAAAGAGCACGCTCTCTTACCGTGAGCAGTGTGAGGAATACGAGAGAACTTGTGAATCCTCCAAGAATAGTAAACAACTCTGAAGAAGCTAACTTTGCTCTAAACATTTCTTGCAGAGAAAGTATGGCAACAAATAGAAAAAGAGAATACAGCATTGAACTCCCAGCTGCAGCCATGTGACCAATGCGAACTCTGAGAAAAATGGGATCAATCGCATAAATTTTAGTCACTAGGAAAAAAGGTCTGACATCAATTAACAGCTGCCATCAAATAGTTTGAGTTCATTAACAATGAGATGAAACCAATCTAAGTAAAATTAAAGAAATAGTGTCTCCAAAATCTTCTCGTAAGAAGCTTCATACCACCTATCAAATACATGTAGGGTAAAAGTTGGTTTTAAGGGTTGTTAGACCTATATAGCTTTTGCAATACACAAGAAAGTTAAAAATGCCTGCATTACTAAGCTTTAATCAAAAATGGTAACTCTTCTTATACAGTTCGTGTTCTACATTCCTGCCAGGCAAACATCAATAATTGGTCAGCTTAATCATAGGAATTTCACATTGGTCGACAAAAACCTTCAATCAATTTACACAACTACACAAGGTGCAGCACTGTCCACCCATTTGTACAATCTTAACGCTTAAGCTGAAATGTCTCACGGAAATAATAAGAAACGGGTAGCATAAGCATATAAGCACTTGCAGCGGATGGAAATTCTACACTGACAATAAAATCAATCCACAACAGCTGAAAACTTTTAACTGATCAAGTGGAACAATGATTAATCGGTATAACAATTTCGCCAATCTAATAAAACCCATTTCAGATCCATCACCAACACCGCTATTTCACACACACGCACACAGCGTAATTGAGTGACAAATTAAGATCCGAATAGTTGAAAAATGAAAACTAAATAGCATAGGGGTGTATACCACAAAAAGGAAATGAGACTGACCGAGGGTGTTCCAATTTTGGAGTTTCCAAGTTTTCGATGAAACTGCAGCGGCGGAACTGGGCGTTGAACTGTAAATTTTAAGATTTACAAGTGTGAAACGAAGAGCTTACACGACTTTACGAGAAACGCATCGGAGCGACTTTGAAACCTCGTAATTGTCTTTACCTAGTAAAGAAAATGAGAAACGAAAATCATTTTTTGCTTTTTGGTTATAAAGATCTGCTGTGGATATATAGTAAGATAAATGCAGCACGAGTTCGTATCTCGTTAGGAGCAAAAGTTTATATTTATTCATTCATCTCTTATTCATAGATTTTATGTGCTTATTCGTGGATTTTATATGCTTATTCATGCTTCTCATTTGACACGTAAAATTCAATTCTCATTTGATCTCTACTCATTAAATTTCATTGTGAATGTAGTTACTTTGTACTTTTGGCTCAAGTATTCTCACAATCTTATCTTAAAATATTTTATGGTATAAATCATTTGACTTGTTAAGTAGTCATATTTTTATACTATAGTTGATCGGGTTAATTAAGGGTGAGCAAAATACCCTAAATTCGAATATCTAAACTGAACCAAATCGAAATTTAAAATTTAGTTCGGTTTTTTTCGAATTTCGGTTTGGTTCGGTTTTAATTTTTGGCAAATTTCAGTTTTCTGGTTCGGTTCGGTTCGGTTCAGATATACTATAACCGAAAAAATCTGAAAAACCGAATTTATATTTAATATTATATATAATATATAATAATAACTAAATATATGTATATATATTTATATATAATATAATATATATACATACATAATTTTTTGGATTTTGGATTTTCGGTTTTTTTCTCATTTTTTTATATTTTTATGAAATATCGGGTTTTTCGGTTCGAATCAATTTTCATAGTTCGGGTTTCAGTTTTTCGGGTTCAATTTTTGGATAATTCGGTTCGGTTCGATTTTAATTTTTTTAAAAATTTTGGTCTTTCGTTTCGGTTCGGTTTGGACAAAAAACCGAACCGAAAACTGAATGCTCACCCATAGGCTTAATAGATATCCCTATATACATGGAAATGTTCAAATGAAAATCCTTCTTATCGCGATAACTATATTTAAATTTTGGATCATGAAAATCTACAGTGGATGCATAACATTGATGGATTAATACAAACTTGGATTCGAATGATCATATGATATTAGACCGTTCAGTTCGTTTTGTTCGGCTAATGAACATAACTTAGTTGGCTTAAAATAAATAAATAAAATTAGTCAACTCCAAGCATAAGATTGAAAAAAAATATCTTATTTTGAATTATATATTGTCACGTAATTTGACTTTTGTGATTGTGGATGCTTATTTATAAATATATAATCATATATTGAGCAAGCGAGTACTCATTCTATATTATAGACTAAATGGTGGATCTATGATTACAGAATATCTTTCAGTTGATTCTTTATAAAAGAAAATTATATTATCCAACCTAGATAGACATGGACAATCTATCGTGAAAGGTTGCACTGTCGATCCAAGGTTTGCGCTTATCTTGATCAATTGATGGCACTGTTGTGGTATAACACTGAAATTGATTACAGTGAGATATGTACTTCGACGTTGTATACATGAAGTACAAAGTTTTGGTGATTGTTTATTTCAAAATCTATGTAAGTAACATTGAGCATACGATATGAATTATGCACTGCTTTGATTTATAAATAAGTACGGATTTTTGGTAACCCAAAATAATTCATGATATATTGGGCAGTGGTAATTAATGTCTAGCGGTGCTAATATTGCTATTATATAGAATCGTGTCCCGGAAAGACCCAGGTTCATAATATCCCCATAACGTGTTCCAAAAAGAAAATTATTATACAAATGTAGGCAGTTGGAATTTATTCGGGTATAATAAATAAAAATTTGAATTAGACCACTATTGGTAAGAGATTAATTAATTAAAGGTAGCAACAAAATTGAATTAATATATTAATCTTATAGTGAGTCAATTAATATCAATGGACCTAATTTAAGTTGGGCTCAACTTAAAAAATTGAGCTCATTATAGGAGGCTCATTTCTAATCTTCAATAGAATCTCTAATCTAGTGTGTGTTTATGTAATTTTTGTTTTCCACCTTGGTTATTAAAGGTTGAACGATTATTGTTCATGCAATATTCAAGCTATATAAAGGAATAGGCCAAAAGATTCGAAGTTTGAATTGTTGTGGTGGAGTGACAAGATTAGCAATGAATCTACTACTAATCAACGAGAAAAATATGCTAAACAAGGTAAGTATCCTAACTCTAGGTCCTAGGAGCATGCACAAGACCTGCTATTTATCTCATGTTGTCTGTCTAAATGCGTTCTAAGTATATTACATTAGATTATATTAGATTGTGTAATTAAATCTAAGCATCATCCTATGAGATCCTTAATAGTAGAAGGATTCTTCAATGACCCCCCAACAACACTATGGTAATGACTACAATGAATAATTTGTGGATATGCTAACAGTTAATCTTGCCCCTACCATAACAGAATGTAACTTCGCTTATGATGAGTGATTGTTTGATATATGATGAACATTTTTTACCGTTATAACTTATAATGATTTATATGCAATACTATTGATGACTACATGTTGGACACGTAATTTCGCTCATAAATCTCGTTTCTTACCATAATACAACGTGCTCTCTAAATCTCGGTAATCATTGTTGACCTGTAATGATATTAAAATGAAGCTATAATAATATGCGTTTTTTTTAAATTTCGATCATCCATATTTCAATCTAATGAATGAGATATGGTCATAGTTCTGCATTAAAAATTTAGTTTTATCCTAATACACCTATATATATATTAAAATTACATTTTATTTTGAATAATGTTTTGGGGGATAGCAAAACATAAAACCAACGGACCAAACAATAATAATACGTTTATCCTAATCATAAAACTATTTTAGTGAACATGAGAATACAACATTATAAAATATAATTGCACTTAACAGATTGATCACAATTTTTTTTAATAAATGAAGATTATTAAACGCGGTACTACTAAAAGAATGTCATAATTCAACCTTTCGACAATATAAATTCTGTATCAATTATGAACAATATAGCAACCATACCAAGACAACAATCCGCTATAATTGGAGACTATTAAAAGTAAACAACGATTTATCTAATACGCATAGGCAGTGAGTTTTCCTAATTATTAATATATTGCATAACTAAGACTAGATAAAGACTGTTAGATTAAATAATCAAACCGTTAGTATTGTGACACGTGTAACTAAAGTTAATAAATTAAAAAATCGAAAAAGGTATATATGTCAGCACAAATGTTGCGTTTATATCAGCATACCGTAATTATAGGAATTAAATACCTTAATACCACAATTACTATATATAATTATAGAATATACGTTTTTGATATAATTAGTCAGCACAAAGATATGTATCAGTATACTACAATACATAAATCAGTACACCTTTGTA
>JAYDZE010409354.1:0-16803 GCA_034509125.1 Monilaria moniliformis | reverse complement strand
TCGGTAATCCCCCGGTAAATACGACGGAATCCTGTCCGTCGGAAATTCCGTCGGTAAAACGCGTTTTTTTTGTAGTGGGAATCAAGATGCATACATGTTAAGTGTTTGACGCCGTATGTTAGAGAATTTTTTTAGAGAATCTCGAAATTCCGTAATGAAGTACAAGGTTGTAGAGTTTACGGTGGTACGATGTTGTAGGCGCCGAAAGCGACGTGACAAAGTTCAAACGGGGTTAATTCAAAAGATGAAATGGATGGATTTGATTGGTGCTTCTTCCAACGGCAATATTCAACATCCCACCTATAAATACTTGACAAAGTCTAACGTTTCAAGGTTACCAAAATGCTGCACAATTGAAGCTACAAGCATTCAAGTTTTCAAGCAAACACACAACACAAAAGGCGATTTCAAATGAGGGAATTTTAAAAGTGTTAAGTGATTCCTCTGAATTTAGTCTCTATTATATCTCGAGAAATCCAACTAACATTTTCTTGTATATTCTAGGCATTCAAGTGTAATACCCAAGCTTAGATCCGAACAAACTGTTGTTGAATAGTTTGTTCTTTAGTTGGAAAATAAACCAAACTCCCTTATACTCAAACCCTATAAGTTTGTATAGAAGAAGAAGACAAATAAGTAGCAAGATTGTTTCTAGGGAAAGTAAATGAGAAACCAGCTAAGTCATGTCATAAACAGATAAGGTTAATTTTAGTTTGTGGATGTAGGAGCAGTACTCTCTGAACCACGTAAAAATACTTGTGTTATTTACTGTTCAATATTTCAGTTTGCATGTTATTGGACTGTTATTACTCAGCACAAATATACACTTCACAACATAATTTTCAAATTATCTTTCGATAATCATTTGCTACTGAAAGTATTTCAAAATTAACGAAGTGTAAAATCGATTAAGTGTTAAATCAAGGTTTTTAGTAAAAATAAGTTTAACCACCACATTATTTACCAAATTAGTTATCAATCCAATTGATTTGCTGATTTAAACTTTCGGTAGGATTCATAACTCACATCATTGTGTATTAGGTTACTACATTACTGAACTTCTCATCGTTACTGAAGTTCAGTATTGCTGAAGGTTATATGACCATTACTGATCACAGTAGAAGTGTAAAGATTTAAAGAAAAAAATTAAATTGTCATTATTAATGTATCCCCTCCTTCCATACACCAGTACATACTCGTCATGGATCAACATATGATAATAGATGATTGTTGATCTCAAATTCTCTAGCCGAAGCAACATGAAGTTCAATCTATTGTCACAACAATAGTGGAATTGGTTTTACTTAAAATCTAGTGTCGCATACGAGGTGCGAGCACGTGAATATAAGGAATCACTCATTAGAATGGAAATTAGAACGGAAAGAGTTTGCACTGAGAATCAGAGAGCATATATACTAACCAAAGCTCTACCTAAAGAAAGGTTCAATGAACTCTAAGTTGAACTAGGAGTGCTAAAACCAAGTTCAGGTTCAATTGCAAATTTTAGGCCGAAGCCTATTTCGAAGTAAAGTTGAGGTTTAGGTCCGGTGAAGTAGATGACAAATGCAAAAGTTCTCATTCAGACACAAGAATATTAACACATGCACACCAACCTTCAGTCTCCAGGGATTCAACGTGAATCCACGGAAGTGAAATAATTGGACCTGAAGGAGAATGCAAATCGATGCACTTGAAGGATTTTCACGCGAACGAATGCAAACCATTTCCACTAAAAAGGACATTACCATTGCATGATAGGCACATGAGTTTCTCAACAAGTTCCTGATTACGCTGGCCCCATTCCACTCTTTGATGAGAAAGAAACACCTGAAGGTGACTAAAATAGGGCTCATAGATGTCGTCAGAAATGACAAATACACCACCACCACCACCACCACCAAGATTCACTATGGCACAAAGGTGTCAGTTTGTCTTTCCAATGAGCGGACCCATCGATGGAAATCCTCTTATGAACACCATCTACCTCTTCCGCACCAACAAACTGGCTCTCAAAACTCAGCTGAGCCTACAAGGGAAAGATAATGAAGAAGAGGAGGCGAAGAAGCCCAAGAGGATGGCCTCAACTATAGTAATTGTTCAGCCTGAAACTAAACCCCTCAAAAAGAAATCCAAGAAGCAAGTACAACGCAAACTTCAACTGGACCTGCAAGATGAGAATGATTACTCTGTCTTCGAAGCAGTAGACGAAGTTGCTAATGAAGGTGAGGCGACTTCTACAAGTCAACCTGAAGAAGCTCGAGTAGTAAATGAGGAAGTAGTAGAGTCTCTCTAAAAACGAGAAGAAGACGAGGTTCTCAAGCGCACTGCAAGACAAAACCTATTGAGCCAAGTTATTCCTAGAGGACCTTCTCTTACTATTGATATAATAACTCCCTCTTCACCTGAACAACCCACACAGCTCATACAATCCACACAACAAAATCACCTAAAACCCTAGTAGCCAGTGTACTTCTAAACCTCCAGTCTTTTCTATAAGTATATGAAACTTCTTACCCAAAAAGTTTTCATCAATGTAATGAAAAGTTATATAATTATTGTGGAAACCCAAATAAAACTTGTTTATTTTTTATTTTAAACAGTATTTATGTTATAATTGATTATCTTTGATTAATATGCAGGTTTGTTTATGTTTCATCTTCTCATACCAAAGGATGGCTTAAAGAAGTAAATCCAAGGTCTTTAGTACTACAGTAGATAATTGCTCTTCAAATGATGGTATATGATTTTCTATACTGAAGAAAAAATTATTTTGATCTGTATGTGATGGAGAGATTTTGGTCAGCATCCCCCTCAGAGAGTTGAAAATTCTGAAAGGATGGCTAAGCAGTACTTCAAATTATGACAATTGACGAAAATAGTCTAAATGGATAACTTAGTAGATTTTATAGCCACGTTCACAAAAATATATGTTTGGTAGCCACTTTTTACTTTTCCAAATAAAAAATAGAGATGAATCAACAGATTCTGATATATACAGTCAGTATGGTTGATTTACTGTTGTTGGCACGGTTGCGTTCGACAATGCCATCGTGCAGCGTTCTAGCGAGGCTACCGCGACCAAATTTTCCGGCGAGGCTACCATGACAAGGTTGTCTTATGGGAGCCTCACTGGAAAATTGGGTTGTAGGAGCCTCACGGTTGAGTCATGATAGTATCGCCAGAAAATTGGATCACAATAGCCTCCAAACGTCGTACAATAATTTCGATTGAACTCTGCACGGTTAATCTGTCATGCAGCGGTGGTGCTTTTTAGCACAGTTGACTGATTGAGGATAGAAACAAAAAATGGCTAAAAAACATATCTTTTATGAATTTGGATATATATATATATATAAATACACTTGTCTAATTTGACTAATACATAAAGATCCCCATTAAAATTTCTTGTGTCACGAAATTAGTTGTATATTGCAAAACTCGTTGGAACTCTACTTTCTTATGCTTCAAACAACAAGGAGATAGGAGAGTTTGTTTCCAAGATTGAAAAAAACTGAGAAAAACTTTAATCAAATATGGTTTTTGATATAGTGATTAGGTTATTGCTGCAAACTTGGTTTTCCATTCATCTACTAAAAGTATTTTCGGGGATAAAATATACAACTGCAAATTATTTTTTCAGTTCTATTTGCCAATTGAGAAATTGCGTGGTATAATGGATGAGGTGTGAAGATGAGATTATTAGGGAAACACTTAAGAAAACGTTTGCGCATGTAATTATGGAAGTGCATGTTATTTTGGATCTGAGGTATAATTAATTAAGCTGGTAGAATATTATCTTCCCATCGTCAAGTAAGTGGATTAATTTGCTATTACATCAATGAGTATCAATTTAAATTGTCTATGTCAAAGCAGACAAAGTCTAGTACTATAGTTTCTCCAGTTACATTCTAGCTTATTTTGACGTACAAATTTTTACCGACACTGATTGTAACAACGCTTCCATTCCGTCGGTAATCTATTGATAATCATGATTACCAACAGATTTTTGAGGTTTAATTACCAACAGAACAATCCGTCGATAAATTCTGCTTTTTTGTAGTGTTGGAGTGAACAGTTTGACAAGAAAGTTTATATAAGAAAGTTAATAGAAGATTTGAGAAGTTCGAATATCACACCCATATTTTTATTATCATGATTTGGATATGATAAATTAAAATTAGATTTTATATCTTTTAATTATATGTTTGAAAAATTTGCTTTTAATCAATCACTATTTGAATTTAAGTATTATTAATCTTTACTTTGTAGTGTTCTAAATCAGGAAGTGTATCCGATCATTATAACAGATAATATTTGATTATTTGATCATTATACCAAATCTGTTGTCATCCATATTCAGTCATCAAGTAATAAGGTTAAAATTAATTAGAATATCCTAGTTAGAATTAGATTATTTCTTCTAAGTATTGCCCCATTGCCTAGAACTTATGCATAAGAAAGGAATATCAACTCCAAATATAGTTAATTCTTTTCAATATTAAGCTACTAAGTAATACTTATAAAATATATCATAAATAATACTGTATGCGAAATAAGATAAAATTAATTATTTTTCGAGGTCTGAGGTGATTGTCTAAACTGGCTAACTGGCAAACTGACCTTGTGTATCACATGTCCAAGGCATGATATATAATACTGAAGATATATTAATTTAGTATTGGACTAAATTATTGATGTTGTTACCCTTCTAGTTGCAGTACAAAAATATATTTTATCATAGAATTAAATTACATCCAACCAAACAACTAAATTAAATATGTAAATACTATTGTCTATATTTTTAATAAATCCATCATAGTCGAACAGCTCATATTTTATCCGATAGGACAAAATATAATGATATTTAATTTAAAAATAAAATAACATTATAGTTTCCTGTGCAGAATATTAAAAACAAGGTTTGAAACTTTTACCAGATTATTAATGTGGGAATCACATTATTAGAATTCCAGCAAGAATTGACAGTAATCATTATCCCCCGCAGAGGCCGGCGAGACAAATTCTAATTTCTAATAAATAAATAAAAGTGGCAGGTGATTTAAACAGTGGAAACAATGAACACGCCTGCTTTCTTCTGAGCGAATTTAAGAACACACAGTGTTATTAGTTAATGCCCAGATCGACAAAAACTCAGAGCAAATCTCACAACTGTGTAACTCGAATATTTTTCAGACATTCTACCAAGTAAAAGAAGCACTGTAACAATTTCCACTGTCTTTATCAGTAATGTTATTCTCAAATCCTATGTGACAAGTCGGTAACCAACCGGGGTGGAAATATAATGGTCAATTATGTTGACACACAAGACCTCTCTAATCATAGGCATCTAGGAAATTTTACATAGTAGGAATGTGTTAATCTCAGCATAAGTCAAGAGTGGTTGAAGAAAATTAAGGCACAAATATATTTTCTTTGCCCATAGTTGGATTAATTCGATGCATCTCTCGAAAGATATCCAACGACGTAGACGACGGTAGATTTCCATCCAATCTATAATCGCACGGATGGAATACTGAAGACACATTACTATAAATAGACTCCATGCGTGCTTTGTCAAACAAGTATATAATAACATGACCATAGACTATGGTTCATTAATCCTTCCATACTGCAATTTGAACTCCTTAATGTATATATATAGTCAGACAACAAAATAATCAACATTGTTTATCCAAAGTAGATGGTTAGGGTGCAAACATCTACTCACATTTACTTAATGTTAGCCCATAATGTAAATTACACAAATTGAATAACCCCAACTAGGTTTCTTCAACGATGCATTATGCTCAATGTGCCATTTGCCCAGTGAGGCTCCTAACAATTTTACTGCATCACTTTACCTGGTGGACCTCTTACTACGCATTCCCATCCGAGATTTTGCATATCTAAATTCAGGTTAGGGGAACATGCCAAGAAATTTGTTCTAACATAACAATATTTATTAGAAAATGGAGACTGTTTACCGCTGTACCTAGGTCAAAAGGATACTCTAGCCGCATCCCTTCGCCAGATGTTGAGGAATAGAGTGCTGTGCCTTGTAGATGACTTAGAGCCTCAGTTGAACAAGCAGTATCCTAAGTATGTGTATAATAGAATTGTCAAAGAAATAATTGAAATGAGGAAAGAGAAAAGTAGATGAACAGTTGCCAGTAAACCCAACAAGATATGAGTGCATAAAAAACACCACTGGATATTAAATGTTAAGCTTTTCATTAAAAAATAAAAAAGAGTTGTAGAATTGTCTTTGAATAGGAAAATAATAACATACCTGAAAGTCAACAAATGCAACAGGAGCTCCATATGTACTTTGCATCTTCAATTTTATAAATCCGCGACATCTATGGAAAGCAGGCAGAAATGTCAACTATAAGAACATTTATTAAGGTTCCATTATAGAGCATACGAAATGCACTTAGTAGATACCTAGAGAACAGTTGTGTCAGCTCTTCCTCAGTGCAATGTGGACCTAGATTGGCCACAAAAAGCGTTGGACATGGGCTGCTGTTCTGAAAAAATTAGGAAATGAATTAGGCCACCAAGAAAACTAAACTAGATTGTGGCTCCTTACTAGAAACACAAAACGTAATGCATAGCCAACTTTCTCTTTCATAATCATTTCAAAGAAGCAAGTTCACTCTAATCTCTTTTAAGACTATTCAATCTGTCTTAACTCTTAACGAAAATACTGTTGACAAAGGTGACAATCAGCAAGATAATAACACAACAAAATTGAGAAAATGTTGAAGCGAACAGACAAGGGAATAGTTATATGTGCAAGGGATCATTTCACGAAAATGAACTCAGAAATATTTTAGTACTAGACTTTACCGACTTCGAAGAAGCTCCACTCATGGACCCACCATCGACATTCCGCAGACTGGACTATGACAAAAGCAGAAATAATAAATCATAAGCCCACTCGATTGTGGCATGGTAAACTAAGTACTCTAACTTCAGAAAATAGGACAAGTTGCAAATGCATCTACTTGGCTCCCATCCATTAAGCTAGAGGTAAATGTTAAATATGAAACAAGGCGCATACTTAAACAATCACTTCCAACTAGTATAAATGTGCATAAGAAGTGCGCATATGACCTTTGTGTGGAAGAATAACCAATCGTGTTGTAAGCAGAATTACCCATTCCAGGCGTGTGAATGCTGCCAAGACCTGCTAGTGCCCAAGGGTGCAAACATGTGTAACGTAAGCTTTAAGAATAACGTGCCCTCCATGCGACTAACTAGCTAGAGCCTCAAAGGGATCATAAAATTCACTCAAGCAGCAGCATATAGTAATATGTAGACGGACAATAAATGGGCACAATAACAGATAAAAAGGACCTATTGAATAGATTTTCGGCTTGTTTATTTTTTAAGATTAGTAATTTGGTAGATAGATGGCTTAGTGGATAGAATGATGAATATAATAAAATTAATAAATGTCATTTGTGCATTTTGAAAGTATTAACAAGATGGATAAATCATATCCAACCTCTTTAGATGGGATACATATCACTCATTTGACTCAAAACCAAAACAATCAAGTGTTTTAATCATCCATCAATTTAAAAATCGAAAAAAGGTATCATTAAACACCAATCAGAAAATTTCTAGTAATCAATCCCTATCCATTCTCATCCACCAAAGTAAATGAGGCCTTTAGGGAAAGGGAGCTCCACAGGAGATTAAAGTGTATGCTTTACATAATCAAACTAGTGAACATATCTTACCAGGATCATCACCCCTTGAACTAGCCACAGCCCCTTTTAGTCTCTTTTCTGAACCTTGGCTCTCATCATCTATTATGAAATTAGTTTAGTTTAAGAAGCAAGCATATTTGAAAATATCAAATTAAGAAGTCATATACCTGCTCGTAAGCGTTTTGACCGGGAATTAGATTTTGCTAGATCAATATACAGAGTAGAACCTTTTTCGAGGTCAAACACCATACCCTGGCAAGGCAATTTAAAAAGCACAAAAAAAAAAAAAAAAAAAAAAAGGGAGAGAGAGGGAGAGAGAGAGAGAGAATGAATTATTTTATGGTCATCATTTAATCATTTAATGTCAATAAATAATGGTATTCCTCATCAACATGTAGAATGCACAAGAGAAACAGACTTCACAGATCACAGATATGAGTTGTTGTACAACTTCAGGAGCAATTATATACCCTAGCAAGATTCATAGAAATCGTTAGTTTTTCCTTCCCCTAGCAGCGACTGCAGTCCTTAGATACTTCGGATCCTCAATTCAATTATGAATATCATTCATGCATATTTCAACTTGATGATCTTCCCTTAATGAAGCATCCATTACAAGTTATACCAAAGATTCTCTCTCTGAGATCTCCAGTGAAATAAAGGTTGGGTAGGCTAATATAATCTAGCAGAATTAAGTCATCTTATTAAGCATGATAAAAGAAAATCATGTACACACTAGCAGCAACTGATCCCTAGTTTAGGGCTTTAAGCCAATTAGGGCAATTATTAATCTTTGCCATATTATACGTGGGATATTATAGTCAATTTTCGACACACATGTGCTAGTTTACTAGCAAAGAGAAAAAACCTGAAAATGGGAACTTCTGTTGGGAGCAAAATATGTTGTAAGCTAGTTCCTATTACCCTGCGGCACATGTTTAAACGCGCTGGGTTGTAAACGATAGACTTTTTCTGAAGTCTGAACTAAAATTTTATAGCTCATATTGTTCAGCAATAGAGAAAAGAGATGTACTACCTCCGCCCCGTCCGACTTGGCTTGTTTCTTTTCAGCCAGTTATTTAGGAGAGTAAGATTGTAGCATAAAGACGTGCAGCAGCCCACATATTTAATGTAGTGTAAAGTGATTGCCAAGTCAAGTGGGACCACCCAAAAAGGAATATGTGCCAAGTCAAGCAAGATGGAGGAAGTAATAATTAAGATTGAAAAGAAAAATCTATACCCAGCAAAACTCTGGGTAGACTGGACAACAGAGACCAAATTATTTCACCACCCAAATTCCTCAACTAAACAATTTATGAATATGAATATTAGTAACTTGCGCACATATAAGTCCCTTTGGGTGTCTCTAAAATCTCCACTACCCAAAGTGAAATAATCATATTTTCAATTTTCAATAGTAACCATCTCAAAAGTTCCAGGTTTTGAATGACAGAACAATATTTGAAGTTCATTTAATCATGCACCCGATACAGCTAAGTCAGATGTCAATGGTTGCAATTTGCAAGCTAATTGTGGTTCCATATATTCCAGTTCCAAAATTTCATAGAGCTTTTTAGATGCTGGATGAAGTCAATACATTGATGTTAGTGTGGCATTGATAAGAGACAACCCATTACCATCTCATAGCCCCCACCCCTCTTTCGTGCATACATTTATTGTTTTTCGTCTTAACATAGAATTACAACCCAAATAGACATATCACTCATATACACAAATTTCTGTATAGCAAAACATGATCCCAAGAAATAGAGAGCTAAATAACTCAAGAAAAAAGAGACATAATATTGAAAATTTTGCTATGATTAGAATTGGATGGACATGATAGAGTGTCTTACATTAAATGCATGCAAAGCCATTACTGCTGATTGTTGATCCACAAATGTCGCAAAAGCAAAAGGCTGGCAAACAAGAAACAAGTGTCAGGAATGGTTTCAAAGGAAACAAGTAGACTAAACCATAAAACCAGAAAACATAAGTTGGAGTTACAGTGTTAGAAAATGTCATACTATATCTTATACTCAATTGCTTCTGATTCAAACTATGGTGACTGACTATCTATAACAAAAGAACCAAGCACTATGTCTATCATTCTACATTTCTGCCTAGGGGAGAGAAACCCTACTTCAAGAGATGCAACTTCAGATAAATTAAAAGCTCAAAGGTAAAACTATCAAAAATTGATATACAGATTGCATAAATAACGCTAGCAGAAAAAGGTACCGAGCATTATTAGCGATCCTGTTTTTTAAACCAAACAACAAACGCTAAAATTTCATGTATGCAAATGCGGATACGCCACTAATGATCCTCATTCCACAATTATAGAACATAACACTGCTAATCGTTTCAGCTTTTCCTTACATTTCTTACTTTCATCGCACATCCACCCAATTATCCCCATAACCAACAACTGAAAAACAAAACCTAAATCCCGATATTCATTTGCACTAATCAAACTCGAGAAATTCAATTCAACCAGATAAGCACTTCTGTTTCGCAACGATTCCCTTCTTTCGAACAATAAACCTAAAGAAGCTGCCTCTTAAGCTACGAGCTATCATGTGAAATGCACAAATCTTAATCCCGAGAGCGACGTACCTGATTATTAGATGAGGTAGGGGGTCTGAGATTTGAGGACTGATATCCGGGGCATTCTCGGAAAAGATTGTAGAGTTCTCGCGGCTTGACGTCATCGGGGAGGCCGGCGACAAACAGCGTACGGACCTGGTCGTGCAACGACTGTGGGTAAATTGGGGGAGCGTAGGCGACGATTTGGGGCTGGGCGTGGGCGACGGCAGCCGGGGGCGCATGCGCCGTTCCCGGAGGCGGAGGCGGAGGGGGCTGGTAGTAAGGGTGGTGGATTGGAGGAGCGTAATAAGCAGTGAGATCGTCCATTGAAGCTAGGCCGAGGTGCTCTTAGGGTACCACTGCAACGGAGAAGGAAAAATGTACCTTTTAGCTCTTGTGCTTATGACAACAAATAAAGTTTTCTGTGAATATCCTTATTATTTTACAATATGTTCTATTAAATATTAATTTATTTACATATTTCATCACCATTTTAATTTAAATTAAAATTTATTATGTGGGCTATTTTCTTTACTCAGCAAATCATCACTTATATTTCTTATAATTTATGCCTCCGTAGATGGAAAAAATATGGAGTTTAAAAATTGATGATATTGCGTGAAGCAGTCAATCTATTAGTAATTTTACTTTTGAAACCATTAAATATGATTCAAGAAGAGAACTGTGTTTTATTTAGTTTTAAACTTACTAATGTGTGAGTTGGGCATTATAAAGTTAATTAGAATATAAAGGAAATTGCAAGACAAAGTTCAATGACTTTTTGTGTAAATAAATCTATGAAATCTGACTATATACAACAGCTGAATAATATGTAATTAAATTCAATTAGAAGATTATAACTAATTTTTTTAATATATTCAAAATTTGAGCCATAATTTAAGAATAAAGAGATGATAATAGAAATTTCCTAATGATAAAAGATAAAAATACTGAATCTTATATATTATCAATTCTAAACAATAAACACCTTCCAAGAAAATACAACTTTGAACTCGATGGAAGACATGAAGCAAGATCCCTGCCTGTCAAGGGGCTGAAAACAATATATGAAGAAAATACGCATACCTCAAACTTGAATAAAGGAAACGCGATCTTATAATACAGCATTCGACATCAATCTAAATACAATCAAGAGGTTTCTAATGCGTTATGCAGGTTCAGTAACTAGAAGCACATCCACACACACCGTACCAACAAGCAACATTGCCTTGCCAGTCACTGTGGTACGTGATAATCTTCTTTCAATTAATACAATTTCCAGCAACAACGTTTGCATCAAAACTAAGGAATAACCGCACAAAGATATATTCAGACAAGAGGAGGATACTGCTTCGCCTGTTGCCGAACCCTTTTCTTGTATTCAACCGCATCCTGCAGGATTTACAACAGTTCAGCACAAGTTAACAAGGAGCTTTTTTCACCATCAGCTTCTAGGGTTAATAAAAGAATATGAATCCATGTCAAATGAAAATACACTGGCACATAAATTACTTTTACCCATGCCATGATCTTTTGAAGAATGATGTACTTTGGAAGTAAATATCCTTAATAAGGAGGAACTAGAGAATTGGGCCATATACATGAAGAGTAGCAGACTGATATATACATGCAATATAGGAAAAATATCCAGAATTATGTTCTTAATATCTCATGTGCACATTACCAAGGGGGAAAATGATTTATATAGTGAGTGGTAAATAAATTTGAGCAGCTGTTGCAATGAATCTCTCTGGAAAGAACACAGTAACAATTTCAGAATCATAAAGAATATCTATTACCTGGATGAACATATGGTACCCCTCAGTTTGAGCTGGATCAGATGGATTAGGCTGATCCAACAAATCTTGGATCCCAACCAAAATTTGCTTCACTGTGATGGCTGGCCGCCAACCCTAATTATATTTGAATAGATTGAAAAATAACAATAAGCATCATAAGAATTAGCAGAGCAGTAAGACAATAGATATAGAAGAAGCAGTCACTCACACTATCTTCATTAAGAATTGAGAGGCAAACAGTTCCAGATGGGTACACATTAGGATGGAAAAAGCCTTGTGGGAATTTACACTTCGGCGGCTTGCTTGGATAATCTTCACTAAAGTGCATTGTGAGTGGGTAATAACCACCCTCCCAATCGGTCTGCAACGCACCCATGATCAAATATATGTGTCAACCAAACTCAAAAACAATATATGAAAAACTTAAGCAAACACCACACCCATAATTTTAGTATAATTGATCCATCTTTACCTAAGAGTAAGTTCATGTGCTACCCGACTTACAAGCAATGCCATATATCAATAGGAATACAGTAATTGGAAAATCAACGTGGGACAATTTAATAAAACAAAAGACAGAACAAAGAAAACTGACAAAAATCCAAACTGAGCCAATTTCAAATTTGAAGTACATTCCATCAGATCTCCAATCAACTAAAGTTATAACCTAATGAAGTTTGGCAGGAACCCCAACAGACCAAAGCTAGAAGAAATGCTGTTAATAGATAAAGAGGAGCTTTGTGGCAACTAATCTTCCACAGAACCATGTTCTAGACAAGTCTACAGTGGTGACTTGCAAATAGAGCAAAACGGGAAAATACACGGATGGAGAAATAACAGCACTATAGGTTCACTTAGGGCATTCTGAGGATTGTCTGTCAAGATATGTGACAGTATGATTGGAAAATGTGGATGAGATGAGTTAGGATGTATTGTTTGAAAAACAGATTGATTATCATTCAGGACTTATTGGATACTGCAGAAGTTCAATCATTTTGAATTCGGTAGTTATTTTGAAACTCGGGATGTTACAACATTGAGTCCACAAACAATGCTTTTCTATAATTCATAAGGAAATATTGAAGCCAAACACATTTCAAATTTTGGAGGACACCATCTACTGTAATAGAGATTAGAGAAAGCCATCACGTTTCATTTCTTGAATCAATATACAAAATCAGGAAAGACAGCTAAGTTATAAGCCCCAAGTTTCATCATGTGTTCATTGCTCACTCCTCCACAGATCCATTATTATCACAATCCCAATCTAGGCACAAGGCACATTATTTATTTTGAAAATATAATACATAACAAGAAACATAGCAGGGGGGGGGGGGTTATTTTTAATTCTTACACTCATTTTCCAATTTTCTCAATCCCAAAAACTTAACTTATGTTTGTTTTGATATAATCTCATTGGTAAAGGGCCACTGTATCTTATCATCCTTCTACAAGCTTCTCAGCCTGAATTCAATGCTATGTCCAACTTACATCACTCCAATGAATACATACAAACCATGCTAACGTGTTGTTACATGTTACTTTCACTTTAAGTATTCAAACACTCTAATATTACTAATTTAATCTAATTTGTATATCATAATAGCCAATCTGTATCATTACTATTGGACCCATCAACTTCACATCGTCCTAGTACATTATCACATCGAAACTATATATTCAAAATGGACCTCGCCACTATGAATTGTGTAAACATAGTGGTGGGATGCAGTTTGAACATTTAATTTTAATAAGACAGAATAGGATCATATTGAATTTCTTGATCTTGGGTCCAACTAAATTAATGTAGGAAAATATTAATGGATCAATTAAATGATATTGATAGTTGTAGCCTCGTTTGAATATATAAAAAATTAGTAGGTAGGTTGCAAACATTTCAAAATAAAATGACAAATAAAGATGATTGCTAGAGAACAAACATAATGTTTGTGCAACTACATCTATGGGAACAGGTCAAGAAAATAGCATTTTCATTTAACATTTGTTAAACAGATATAATTTGATTTTGAAAAGTGGATAGAACAAAGCATCATATTCAAAACATTGAAAACATTGCAGCCATCCTAATCTGGGAACTCATACATTACATGTAAATTAGACTTTCTCTCAGCCAAATTCAGAAAACACTTGGATCTTAATCAAGAGCAATTGAAGCGCATTATGATGATAGCAATATTCAAATGAAAAATTACGAAAAAGAGTTAAAATACATAGTTATAGTCTTCATGCGACCTGAAGATAGAATATATATCAACAAAATTCATCACAAAACAAACAAGCATATTTCTTAGTTTAAACAAATATCAATCCGAGCAAGAGAAATACAATCAAATCACTACAGATTGCGTGTTTCTCTCTTTTCTCCCTTCATTTTCTTGTCTTCCAGGGAAAACTACCATAAGGTGACTAACGTTTACTTCACACACTTCAAAACAACTCCCACAAAAATAAGTAAGGTGATGAACGAGGACCAGTTTACCCAAAAAACAGGGACACTCAATCACAACATTTCCCTTTGAACAGATAACAAGAGCAAGCAGCTTATCAATGAAACCAATGATGAACAATTTCCACAGTTGGAAGATTCAAATCCTATGTAAAAGCCACATTATTCGACCCCGATTCAGGGGCTTAACTCCATAATCGAAAATATTTTCCAAGTCTAAACAACAATGAATAAACAAAAATAGTTGATTGGTATACTTACCCCGGCCTTACCAGGGATCGTGCAGTGCCACACCATCAAATTCACTGTACCATCAGGCACAGTCTCCGGTTTAGCCACAAAACCCTACAAAAATCAAAATCAACAATATATTCAAACTCAAATCACTCCATAAACAATAAATAGAAATGCGATCAAAACTAAAAGAAAAGACTGCAAAAGAAGTGATCGAACATGTGGATGATTCTTCCGCCAAGACTTTCGCTCCTCCGTCAGCCGCCCGCGTGCAATTCCGCCAGACATTCTGCTCCAAGAATTATCCGAACCCTAGAATTCTCCTTTTCTCTGAGAAGAAGAAAATAAACGAAAGACTTGCGCGTAATCTTTAATGGGACTATAGCTTTAGAGTAGTCCGCGAGGCATTTAATAAAAGGAGAGAGAGAGAGAGAGAGTGACGTTTGATTTTTCATTTTCTTTTTTGCTTTAATTATGTATTCGATGATTCTGCCGGAGAAAATGGACGGCCTGGATTACATCTTTAATCCGGTGGGCTGAAATGGATTGGTTTCTGGAAGAAAAGTCAAAAAGGAAAAAGGAATTCTTTATTATTAATTTCAGCGTGAAAACCACGCTATTAGGTCATGTGTAAAACTGGTGGGAATGGGGTTTGTACCTCACTACCTTGTCCTTCCTATTCCTTTCTGATGCGCATTTTTTATAAGAATAATATTTATTTATGTTTAGTTAATGTGTATCTTATCATGTCTATAATACGTTTAAAATGCCTTAACTTTCTATCTTCCTATTATAATTCAACTCTCATTTCTTTTTTGGTGATAGAATCGTTAAAAAAATGCTTGGAATTTAATTTGTTGATCTAGCAAACTATATGTGACTCGAAATAATTAAAATGAAGCCATTTTGCATGTATTCAACGTCATATTTGAAGTTTTCCAATTCATCGATTTTTTATAATGATGGTATATATATTAATAAGGAATTATACTACATACAAACAAAATTACTATGCCATTACATAAAGTGGGAAATTATACACCACACGCAAGATGAAAAATTATACGCACGTAGACATAATTTCATCCAACACCTCTCGTTGAGTATAGTTTTGTAGTGCTTTCATTTAGCCACTTAAGTTACGCCTTATTGGCTCCACCTTGCCAATTTTAAACGATTCAGCCACCAAAAATTTGACGAGATTAGATTTAAAAAAGAGACAATTGCAATATAAATTCCAAACTTTGGAGCTTGTTCCAGATTAGACAAAAAAATTTAAAGCGTTTCAACAATGTCTCAACTTTTTAATTTATTGTAACTTGGATCGTTTTATTTATTTGCACGAGTTTAAGGCATCCACAACCTAGCCCCAAGAAAACCAGTCACAACTTTCTTTTCAGCTGTCACGTTAACTTTTCACTATGCAACTCCAAATCAGCCACAACACTCACAATCCAACCCTAAAAAACCACAAAAAAAAAAAAAAAAAAACTAGCCACAACTCTAATTTTTTCATTTCATCATTTTTATTATTTTTCAATTTATATATTTATTTTAATTGAGAGATTAATAAAATCGACATAAATTACTCGAAATTAGAAAAGTACTTAATTAAATGCAGGAAGTTACATGATTTAAATTCCTAAATTACATAAAATAAAAATTGAAAATGACATAATTGAAGCTTCAAATTACTTAAATAAAGAGTACAATTACTAGATAGTCCAATCAGTTGGAGCGTGCCCAAATTTCTTCGATTAGATCTTGTTGTAGTCAGTCGTAAGTCGTTCTTCGCGAAGAGGAGAATGTTGCATAAGAAATTCTCGAAATTGAGGGGGTGCACCTTGATATGGGTTCTGGTTGGCCACCCCTAGCTAGTACCAGCTTTGTTATTGCCTCAATTAGTTGCGTCTTCACCTTCTGATACGGATTGGATAGGACGAAGGACCCGTTGGATATATTGATCCAAGAACCCCACGTATATGAGATAGGCAGC